>JACEEZ010005349.1:0-35768 GCA_016584305.1 Chionoecetes opilio | reverse complement strand
TTTTTTTATTTAATTTAGTTTTTCATTTAAATTAGCATTAGGCCGTCCTACACGCTACATCTGCTGACCTCTTATTTTAGCATAAAGTCCATAAAAGAGTTACGACTCAATGGACAAAGGCTTTGACATTTTCTCTACATGTATAATAACTTGTATAATATTAAGGCCAATAAAAAAAATTATCAATCAATCAATCAATCAATCTCTCTCTCTCTCTCTCTCTCTCTCTCTCTCTCTCTCTCTCTCTCTCTCTCTCTCTCTCTCTCTCTCTCTCCCCCAGACCCGTTAGGGTGGCAAGGTTGGTAGAGTCGTGAGCTCGCAATGTGTAGCGTCCCTGCGCATTCGGTCAGCGGTTCGAGTCCGCCTAGTTCGTGCTGACGTGGTGGCGCTTTGTATAGTCAATAACCTTGTAGTTGGTACTTGCAAAGTGTCTAGATAGGATGAAAATCTTATCTTATCTTATCTCTCTCTCTCAGGCTTTGGCACACACACACACACACACACACACACACCACACACACACACACACACACACACATTAGAGGAACTCCGTAGTGTAAGGGTTAGCACGCTCGGCTCACAACTGAAAAGTCCCGGGTTCGATCCCCGAGCGGAGCGAAGACAGACGGGCGGTCTTCTTAAAACCCGAGCCCCTGTCCACCCAGCAGTGAATGGGTACCGGGTGTTAGCCGGGGATTTGTGACCCGCCTCCCGGGGTGGTGGGTTCGGCCAACACTAAGGATGAATGAGAAAAAATAAATGTTGATATGGAGACGGGGCCATACGAGCGTTGCTCTGGCCCTGTAAAATACAACTAGATGAATACAACTAGATGAATACACACACACACACACACACACACACACACACACACACACACACACACACACACACACACACACACACACATGGGAACTCCGTAGTGTAGGGGTTAGCACGCTAGGCTCACAACCGAGAAGTCTTGGGTTCGATCCCCGGGCGGAGAGAAGACAGACGGGTGGTCTTCTTAAAACCGGAGCCCCTGTCCACCGAGCAGTGAATGGGTACCGGTGGTCTTTGACCCCCCTCCCGGGGTGGTTGCTTCGGCCAACACTATAGTATAAGCACTAAGGATGAATCATAAAATAAATGTTGATATGAACATAAAAACATAAGAAAATAAGGAAGCTACAAGAGGCCGCGAGGCCTACACGTGGTAGTTCCTGTTACCTAACACTACCTACATCCACCTTTCATCCCCATCCATGAACCTATCTAGCCCCTCTTTAAAGCTCCCCAATGACTCCGCACTAACTACCTGTCTACTGAGTCCATTCCAATAATTCACCACCCTATTTGTGAACCAGTTTTTCCCTATTCTTTTTTTAAATCTACGCTTTTCCAGCTTGAATCCGTTACTTCTTGTTCTACCCTGGTTAATAGCCGTAAGAACTTTTCCTACCTCTCCTTTATTAAATCCCTTTATCCACTTAAAAACTTCTATCAGATCGCCCCTTACTCTCTGCGTCTCTCGAATGAGTGTAACTTTAATAGCTTCAATCTCTATTAAAGTTAAACTCACTCGAGAGACGCAGAGGAAGGGGCGATCTGATAGAAGTTTTTAAGTGGATAAAGGGATTTAATAAAGGAGAGGTAGGAAAAGTTCTTACGGCTATTAACCAGGGTAGAACAAGAAGTAACGGATGCAAGCTGGAAAAGCGTAGATTTAAAAAAGATATAGGAAAAAACTGGTTCACAAATAGGGTGGTGAATGATTGGAATGGACTCAGTAGACAGGTAGTTAGTGCTGGAGACGGGGCCATACGAGCGTTGCTCCGGCCCTGTAAAATACAACTAGATGAATACAACTAGATGAATACACACACAGTTAGTTTAGTTTGTTTATTGACAAAAACATTACAATAGCATAGGAAATAAACATAGTTTACATTATTTTGTCCAAATAATATTTTTACTTTAAGCTTCAGAAATTTGAGTTACGTTATTGCAAGCAGACGACTCAAGAATACAACTCTTGAGTTGTATTCTTGACACAAGAACACACATACACACACTAACGCCAATCTGTACGTGTCTAATCAAGGCCAGATTATTTGTAATAGTGTATTGGGAGGTGGCATAAGCGAGTGAGTGGGCGGAGCCGAGCGGGTGGAGGAGGCCGCCGAAATGGGTGGTGGGGGGGGGACTGGCCGAAAGCTGAGAACGAATTGCAAATATGCGTCCCGGCCGCGAATTTTTTTTTCCCGGCCCGGCCAAAGGTGATCTTGCCAGCTTCACCGTCAGGTTGGCGGAGTGTAGTCGGGATAACACCTCGGAGAGTTGATGGAGGTGTTGCTGCCAGTGGAGAGAGGATTTAAGAATGTCATCCAGGTAAATGGTGCAGATTGCTCGACCTCATCAATATGCTCATCTACCCGTGGAAGTGGGTAGGAGTCTGGAATCGTAACAGCGTGGACTCGCTGGTAGTTCGTGCAGAGTCTCATTTGTCCGTCCTCCTTGGGCACAAGAAGGCAAGGTAACGCCCAGGGGAACCGTCTAGGAACTGCTAGTCCTTGGTCCAGCAGGTAGTCCACCTCCTTCCGCATCTGGTCCCGTTTCTGTGGATGGATTCTGTACGGGTTGTGACGGATAGGAAAGGTTCCAGGGATGGGATTTATATCGTGGGAGGTAAGGGTACAGCACCCAGGATTGTCATGGAATACCTCCAGGTATTGGTGTATCAGGTTGGATATGTAGCCAACTGTACCGGGGTCAGGTGTCTTAAATAGTGATGGAGGTTTACAAGAAAAGCTGAGTTAACAGTTGGTGTTCTAGGGTCAGCATTAATGTTGGGCAACTCTGGCTCCTGAACCCCCGGGATGGGACAAGCGCCTTTACTCGTTGATCCATACGAATCAGGAGTCGTTACAGGATTTATGGGGACGTCTTGTACGTCAAGCATTGACAATGGTCTCGGAGAGTCACGTATTGGGTCCGCAGCCTTATATGATTTAAGTAAATTAACGTGAACATTTTGAGTTGTCTTATGGTGCAAGTGAGACAAGGAAATATCACTATGTTGAGCTCCTTGGTGTCACCTTGTCTCCTAAGCCAAATCGCTTCAACACTTCCCCCAAATCCGGTAGGAGGTAATCCCAAGTAAGCATAGATGCTACACAGCGCCAGTATCCAGTGTTTTCATTTCAGCTTGGATAAAAAAAAATACTACTGCTGACAATATAATGAAACCTCTTCTGCTGCTGTTTCGGTTCTTTAATCAATATAAGTAGATAATTTTTTCATATGTTTTTGATAATAAAGATAGATTCATTAAAAAATAAGCATTGGTCAAAATAATTTATAGCACGCCACTAATACTCATGAGTATTTGAATAAGGACTAGAAATATACAACTTTTCCTGCACAGAGAGAGAGCTTTCTTGATTTATACATTTATCTAAATGCAACTGACGAATACCAGCAGAGTATATAAGAAACATTTATGCTTACTGCAGTGCGTTGATGCTTGAGGTACGACACTTTCTATCGACCAAGACATACCACAACACGTGATCTTAATCCCTAGAACCTCCTCCCTCCCTTATTAGTCACCCGTGTGCAGGGCTTTGAAACGGTTTAAGGGAACGAAAACGAAAACCGAAACGAACGAAATTATGCTCAGAACAAAAACGGAAACGAAAACGTTATCATATTTAGCCCTACTGTTCCGGAGCAAAAAAGCTATTCTAAAATCCTTGTAACCGGTTAAAAACGTTATCTTTTCATTCCATGCCATATTTGGTCAATAATTCATATTCACTTCCAGAGTATATACATATGTATTACATACATATATCAATTAAGTCTACTGTATTTGTTCACTTGGCAATTGAAGATGTGGTTTTGTTTCAAATAATATCATATGCACCGCTTTTCATTTAATTTGTGAAGAGTAACTATTATTTACCTTTTATAATTACGAATTTTTGTGTTAAGGCATTATAGGCATTAGAAGGGTAGAAACGTATGTATGTGTGTAAGTATGGGGGTGGCATTTGGTGTGACACTAGGTGTGGCACTTGGGGCCCCCGGTCTCCCTGGTTACCACAGACTCAGCATATGTCGCGAGGCCTACAAGAGGTCTCTCTCTCCTCTGCCTCGGCCGGGGCGACCAGCAAGGTTTTATGGAGATGTCACGTAGCTTATTATGCATATCTTAAATATACATGGTAACATGGTAGATATTTATAGAGAGTAGTAATATTATGTGCTTGTTATATGGTAGAAAAATTACTTGCTACATGCTATTTAATTAGTGAGGGAGCAGATGTAAATATCTCATAGAATAAACGAGTAGTTATCAACCTGCTTGAGGGAAGCAGCGGCGGGGAATGCCGCTGCCTCGACGATGGACGGGAGAAGGTCTAACGTCAGGGTAGCAAACGGAGATTGTACTCACGAGGGATTCCTCAGATACATATTTCGTCAAGTGTATAGTTTTAAACTTAATTATACGAACTACCAAAGCCCAAAGTGTTTCTCTACATTCTCACGACACCACTAATATTCCCCACGAAGCAGATTGATTGAAACGAGAATTACTGGACATTGACTCATCAGCTACCCTTGAAGGTGAGTCTGCCTGTGTGAATAATACTCGCGTAAAGGTATAATCCAGAACATTGTGGTGGCGGCGTGTGGCACGAATGAATACCTATCAGTGCTAAACAATTACAATCTCTGTGAAACTGTGAAGGAAAAAGTGGTTGTGAGAGAGCGAAATTTTTTTAAACGGAAAACGAACTTTTAAACCAATCGCATTTTTGGGAGGAGCGACCCATTAAGCAAGGAGGGCCGAAAAAAAAGGTGGGACGCTCAGGCCCACCTAAACTCAGGGTAATCGTCTCAACACGTCCAACTATAATCCGACTACCCCTTTTTAAAAAAAACGTTTTAATGGACAAAAAGAAAGAAACCCACATGCTCCAGGGGATTAAATTTACCTTCACCCACAACCCCACAAAAGACAACAAAGGACATAGTCTCGCGAAAAAAAGGGCGGGGGGGGAATTTCCCATTCTACCAGCCGGGTATCCGAGGCGTCACAATCAAAAAATTTAAATTTAAGTAGCTAAAGCATTTAGCTAAACCTACATTACCTTAGTATTTAACACAGACATGAGGAATTAATTTTAGATCATCTCGTGTAGAAATCTTATCAGTGTATTGTTACCCTTACTACGTTTTCGTTTCTATGTGGAGATTTCTTTGCGAGAAAAGAGACAACGGTATTTTTTTAGCGGGACGTTAGTAAACAAAACTTGTCATTTCGGGGGATTCCCTAGATATTATTTCTCAAAAAAAAAAAAAATCTTTTTGGTACCCTCTAATGGAGACTTTTGCTTATAATTAATTAATTTAAAAAATACGTTTTGTTTCATGTAATTTAATGAAAAACGCAAGGAGAGTTAGCAGAAAACGAGATGATTTAACCTCAGATTTAAAATAAATTTTACGTTAAGAAGTGAAAAACCTATCTCACGACGATGATACTACTACTTACTAACTGCTACTGTACTACTACTACTTACTGCTTGGTACTACTACTGCTACTACTATGCTACTGGTACTACTGTCCGCAACCTTACTCCTTTAACATAAACCCCAACTCATACAATGACGAGTCAATCACAGGCTGGGCAGGCCAATCTGGGTTTTGCATTTCCATTCATTTAAGTCTTACCCCGAGGCTCCGTGCGACCATTTAGGGGAGAGAGGAAGGTTATAGCGCTTACACTTTCTCACTCATGTAAAGATGTAAGGGAAAAACTAAACGTTTGCAGGCCAGCAGAAAAAATTGCTTTTTCATTCGTTCTAGACTGCAACCTGGTTTCAGAGTCAAATTAATGCGAAGCACGGCACTTTCTGCCCGGAAGATTCGGCAAGATTACGACAAAATTCAGGGAGAATTTCCTGAGAGTTTTCGGGGTGGGGCGCAACCACCGTAAAATAAAACAGGAAAGTCATGTAACGCCCAAATAAAAAACCAAATTTGGCATCGCAAACTGTAGGGGAGGGGTCTATCGCGGCCATACTTAACGGGGGGTGCATAAAAAATTTAAGGGAGGCACATTGGTGTACTGAAACAAAATTAGTAGGTAATATGTCAAATTTCGGAACGTTGTTCTATTGCTACTGTCAAGGAAGGTGCGTCGTGCAGCTCTTTCTTGCCCTTAAATCCTAAGGGACAGTTAGTGGGATTTCTAACGGCCCTTAGACGGAAAGCTTAGGGGGAGTCAAAACATCTGGGGTTTTCACACCCATTGCGGGAAAAACTCCTATTCCAACACGGTCAATAACACCTCCCGCCTTTTTTTATGCAGTGGCGCTGCGAAAGAGGCAATCATTTGCCCCCTACTGCAAAAAGGGTGGGACATACAGAAAAGAAATGCCCCCTCAAGAGAAGAGACCGGGGAAAGGCATCGCCTGTGGGTGATAATCAAAAAAAACGCCACCCCGGCTCCGGGGGGATTCCTTCAACAGATAAATTTTCCCTTTTTCCCTTGGGGGGAGGGGACGCAGCAAAGGGAAACAGAATAATTGGGGACCCCCTACTACTGCGCGATCATGGTACGGGTACTCCGATACCACCTTGCACAAGATAAAAGATGTCGCGAAAACTATGGAAAAGGTGGGCTGCTGGGAGAGGTAAGGGTCGGGGGAAGACGGGAGCCCGTCGCCCATCCCAGGTTAAACCAAACCCAAAACCGCGAGAGAGATTTTCCCCCGCGCAGGCACGGCGGATTTGTCGTTTTCCCACAATAAGTGACCCCCTCCCAAAAAACAAACACATGCCAATACCCACGAAGGTAAGCCATAAAAAACCTTTCCATGGCTGTGGACACAGCTACTGAAAATGTACTCTCTGAAGGTCGGGAGGCTCTAAAGAGGACTGCACGGGGTGGGGGGCCTTTACGCCAGATGATTTAATGTGAAGGGGGTCACAGGTTCATTTTTAAAAAATAAGGGAACAGTGTCTTCCCCTATTCTTTGAAAAGGGGGGTTCCCTCCGGTTCGTATGGCGTTCTAGTAGCACCCAAAACGTTCAGCTCCCTGAGACTGGCTTTTGGGTTTTTAGTTACGATGAATCTAATAAATTTGGGGATAGATTCCCAACTTAAAAATTAAATAAATTTAAAGGGAAGCATTTTAAAGGCGATGGATTCTCCTATGTCTCTGACTCCCCTAAATTCAAATCATCAGGGGGAAAGAGGGGGCGAAGCGAGGGCCCCCGGGGACGGGGTGTGTTCCCCAATTCATGTCCAAACCCCTCGCGGAACTTACGGGGGCCGGGAAAAATTTGTAAAGGCCACGATTGTCGGTGACCACGAAATCCCGATCGTAGGCGATAGTTTTTCCAGTAGGGGTTCCTATGCCCCTAAGACAGTGAAGTTTTCCCTCGTGGCCCCATAAAGTAAAACGATTGGGCCGAAAGAAGCGACATTTTAGCCTGCGGCGCAGGACTGTCACATCACAGGGGTTTTTAACCCCACAGTGGCCCCATGGGGGTTTTAAAACGGAGTTTTTTTGGGGAAGGGTTGGTATGATCAAAAAAAAAGTGGTACCTGAACCTTTGGACTACCTACTGCTTGGTCCCGCACGGTGCAGAAGCCCCGCCGTTGAATCGAGAGGGTCTGGTACCAAACCCTCAGTTCGCTTGTAACGTCGTGGACTCCCCGGGAGTTAAAGCATCGCCTTGGATCGGGGTCAGTACCGAAGGTCATAACACTCCCCGGTAAAGCTCTTGGTGCTACCGATACAGGGGGACTCCTAAATCATCCGGGCCCAAAACCTGTCTACATTCCTCTTACGGCTACCTCATACCCAAGGGGCTGTGGTAGAAACACATTAGACTGAGAGGAAATGTTGGAGAAAGGAGTTATTCAACACTCGTGCCCCCCCCTGGAACAGCCCTTTGTTCCGCCCCTGAAAAGGATGGAACTTTCTCGCCCGTTATTGATTTTTCGGCGAGGGGAATCAGGGTCTCAGAAATGAAGGTATCCATTACCAGTCTAAAAGATCTCTCATGTCGTTAGGCCGGGTAATACTTTTTCAGTAGTTTGGACCCTTTTGTCGGGGTACAGCGGGTACCCTGGCAGAATCCCCCATGAGGTTAGGGGCTTTTGTACGCCGGGGGTCACTACAAATGGCTTCGGATCCCGTTTGGTTTGAAATTCGCGCCTTTTTTTTTTCAGAGAATGAAAAGTCAATTTTTGACGGTTTTTTGACGGTAGGGTAACCCCGTTTTTTTGCATACCTGGATGATATTAAAATTTGCTAGCAAAGACATGATTTTTTAACTCTCTTTAGAATCATTTAAAATTTAGAGTCTTTTTTTGCAGCACTGTTTCAGGGGTCTCAAACCCAATTCACCAAGTGGGAATTTTTTTGAAAGCAAAGATTGCTTCTTAGGCCAACGTCGCCCGGGGAAGGGACCCCACACCATGGAGATAAGGTTTTGGGCCCCGTCAAAAACTTTCCTAAACTCCAGATGTTAGAATTTTAGATCCTTTTTTGGGTAGCGGGTTTTCCCCCCCTTTATAAAAGTTTTTCCCCCAAAAAAGGATCCCCCCTAAACCATTTTAAAAAAAGAGTCTCATTTCACGGGGTTGCTCCTCGGGAACAAAGCTTCGAAGAATTAAAACTTGCACCCGTAAAAGCTCCCTTTTTGGATTCCCCGATTTTTTTAGCTCCATTTGAGCTATGTACGACTCTTGGCTAAAGGGCTTGGGGCAGTACTAATGCAAAAAGATGAAAAAGGGAAAAATGTGTAATCGGTATGCGAGCAGAGTTCTTATCCCGGCGGAAGTAAATTATTCCTTACACATCAAGAGACCCCGGTAATTTGGGCTCCAAACATTTAAAAACGTTATTTTTGGCTATCCAATAAATTTTATACCGACCTGCAGCCGTTACTGAGTTATTCAAGGGTAAGAAATTTTTCCGTAGGCTTGCAGGATGGTTCGCCGATCCAAGATTTCCCAACCTTCAAAAATTTTTCCCCCGGGCCTGCAAATGGGTAGCGACGCGTTAGCGAAACGTTCCGGTGGGGGTGCGGGATGGGGGAAAAACCGGGCCCAATTTTTTTACTCTATGAATTGGGTGTCGAACAAAACCCTAAACTAAAATGTGGGGGAAGGTCATCTATCCTTAGATCGGCGATGAGACCTCCTTACCAGCATTATCAGGGGAAATTTCCACAATTTTTCCTTCGATTTTTCAAGGTACTGTGGGCCCACATTGGCCCCAGAAAAAAGACCCAGTGGAAAATATGTTATTTCCCGACTTTTCGTTTCCCAACCCCCCGGGACTCAAAATTTTGCACGATGTTCCCATCGCTGGGCATCCGGGGGCGTAAAGTACCCTAGCAGCCCGAAAGGGGTGGTATTTTTTGTGGACATTGGGAAAAATGTTTCCAGGTGTGTTTCTTGTGCCCAAAACAAAGGGCGACTCCAGAACCCGCTCCATATTAGAAAACCCCCACCTGGCAACCATGGGACGTAGTTTGCAAAGATCTTTTCTACATTCCCAAGATCCCCTCACGGCTCACAATACCTTCTGGTTGTGTAGATCACTTTTCAAGGTTTGTGTCTTGCACCGGTGAAGAATAAAAAAAGGCTGGACTGACCCATCTTAATAAATCATCTTTTTGCCCTTATTCCACACCAAGAGTATTGCTTGTTAAAGGCGCAGAGTTCCTAATGCATTGCTTATGGAGATTTTTAAAATTTTACAAAATTAAACGACTTTTCACGGTCGCTACCCTCCAAACTATAAAGGGGTGGCGGGGCGCGTTAACAGAAGATCCTTGACCGTTGAACCTGTTTTTAAAAAGGGTTTTACGACAATTGGAAATTGGTTTACCCTACGTGTGGCTTCATTAATATTCCCGTTTGGGGGAGTCCACGGGGGAAATCTCCTCATACTACTTTTATGGGCGGATAAAAAGGATGCCATTGACCTTTGGGCCCCAAGCCCAAAAAACCTGTGTTAAATAGATAGCTATCGGTCAGCTTTCATGTCTTTAATAATATAAACCAAAAAGGTCAAGGAAAGGGGTACAAAACTTTTCGTTGGGGCCCAGATATGGCACACAACATAACGTGCTTGTTTCTATTACTTTCTATTACAATAAGAAAAGGGGATAACCGTAAGGTTTTAAAGTCCAAGTAGGATTTCCAAGTTACGCCGAAATTCTTGGGCCCGCGCCTTGTTGTTGGTGAGAAGCTGGCAATAAGTTTAATATTTGGATCCACTTCTTTAAAAAATGTTTAAAATAAATTCTTTGTGAAGGCTAAAGAAGACCAAAAACTCGACGGGAACCCCGGGGTTTTGCTGATTGTGCTACCTCCCCCCCCGGCATTCATTAACCCAAACACCCCTAACGCCAAGCAAAAGGCATAAACTCGACCTCGAGTCTAACTAATTTTCTTTCACATCAGCTATGTGAAATGTTATTGCATGTTTTCATTAAGATCTCGGAAGGGTCGTGACCTTCATGAAGCTAACCATTAAACCCGACTTTTATAACACAGGACTACTATCCTCTCTAGGGTTTTTGGGCTGACGATGTCTCTATGCATTGGGCGGGGTAGGGGATTAGTTACCACTTTACTTTTGCCTTCCTTCATATTTAAGGTGGCATATGTAATTGACATTTTTTTTTTTAAAGGTAGTCCGCTGAAACTTGAATCCGTTTTATGGGGATCAATAAATTGAGAGCAAACATAAAGTGACTGTCGTTTGCCCTTACGGAAAATTCCTATCAACGGTTTTTTGGTCCTTTTAAGTGTTTGGTTTTTGTTTTGCTTCCAAGAATTTTTTACAAAACGTCCACTGTTTCCGCTCAAAATTTTTCAGAATTTAACATTTTCTAGAATATTTTTGTTCCTAAAACCTTCTCTGAGAGTCACAGTATCCCCCCGGGCCCGGGAAACGCCTCTCCTGTTTTCCCAAACCCCATTGTTTCTATCCCCGTGTCTATAGCTACTTTATTGTTTGTTAAGCGAGCTATCACGTTAGGCAAGTATCTTTTACGTGGAAATGTTCAAACTTCACTCTGACAGGTATAGACATTTTTAACATGGTTAGGTCATTTGCTTGGCCGCGTTGGGGGCGCCAGGGCTGCCAAGCGATGTTAGGCATTTTAGGGATTTGGAAGGGGAGAAACGTATGTATTGTGAAGTATGGGGGGGGCACTTTTATGTACACTAGGTGTGGCACTTGGGGCCCCCGGGCTCCTGGTTACCCCACAAATCAGCATAGTCCGAGGCCCAAAAAAGGGGCTCTCTCTCCTCTGCCTCGGGCCGGGGGGGACCAGCAAGGTTTTATGGAATGTCACTAGCTTATTTTTGATACTTAAATATACATGGTAAAATGGTAGATATTTTAGAGAGTAGAATATTATATCTTGTTATATGGTAAAAAACTTTCTTGCTACATGCTATTTAAAAGAGAGGGAGCGATGAAATGTCTCATAGAATAAACGGAGTTGTCAAAACCCGCTTGAGGAGGCAGCGGCGGGAAAATGCCGCTGCCTCGCGATGGACGGGAGAAGGGGGGGGGGGGGGGGGGGGGGGGGGGGGGGGGGGTTTTGGGGGGGGGGGGAGGGGGGGGGGGGGGGAAAGGGGAAATCAGAAAGCCGGAATCATCAATTCCCTTATTTTATTTTAAAAAATTATTCGTGCAAAGTTCCCCATGATACTGCAGTTGGGTTTAAAGAAGTCCCCCCATTTCATCATTCCTGATTTTTGTGTTGATATACCTTAAGGTATAACCCAATTTTTCCCTTTTTGTATCCATTTTCCATTTTTTAATAATCTGCAATCAAATCTGTAAATTCCCAGACTTCAACCTTCTGGAACTGGAGAGATCCCAACGGTGTAGTCACGTATGGTTCCTTTTGGGAATCCAGAGCATTAACAAAGAATAAAAAACTTAAAATTTTGGGGGTTTTTTGAAATTTTTTTTTTTAATGGAACACGCACCTTTTTGGGGCGCAGAAAATGTCCCCTTTTCCGGGTTTTGACAGTTAACCAAAGGGGAAAATGAAAAATTTGGGGTCGGACGGATGTTGTGCTTGGGGTGAAAAAGGGGGGGCGGGGGTGGGTTTTGGGTGGGGGGGGGGGGGGATGGGTGTTGGGGGAGTGGGGGAAGGGGGGGGGAAAAAAGGTTGTTAGTGGTGGGGGGAAATGGGGGGGGGTTAGTGGTGGGGGGGGAGGAGGGGTGTTAGTGGTGGGGAATGGGTGGGTGTTTTTGGGGGTGGGGAATGGGATGGGTGTTGGTGGGGGGGAAGGGGATGGGTGTTCGGTGGGGGGGAAGGGGTGGGAGTTTACGGTGGGGGGGGGGGGGGGTTTTTGTGGGGGGGGAAGTGGGTGGATGTTGGTGGGGGAGAAGGGGGTGGGTGTTGGTGGGGGGGGAAGGGGGTGGGGTTAGTGTTGGGGAAGTGGGTGGATGTTGGTGGTGGGGGAAGTGGGTGGGTGTTGGTGGTGGGGAAGGGGGTGGGTGTTAGTGGTGGGGGAAGTTGGTGTGATGCTGTGATTTTTTGTACTGTAGGCTCATGCATTAATGAACAAATAAATTCCACCGTTTATTATTATTTAACTAGATTTAATCATTCATATGAATTTAGATTTAATTGGTAAGTTTACTTCTTCACTGGGAACCCATCTGTGTTGCATCAATGAATAGATGGATAATTTAAATTGTAAGTAGCTGCCACCAGTTCAAGATTTAGACTTAAGGTCTAACTCTTAAAGTAATCGTCCAGACCATTTCATCATTCCTGATTTAATGCAATCACATCATAGCCATTAACGAGTATATCAACAATACGTCGTCACTTTTTGCATCCAGTCAGCCGTTTTTAAATAATCCGCAATCAAAATCTGCAAATTCCCCGAGTTCTCAAACACTCCTCAAGGTTTGCAAACGATGTGCCACGGGTCGGTGACGTAGCAAAAGGCAGCGCTCTCCCCGCCCGCAGATTCAGAAGGGACGTAAACACAGGAGATAAATTTAGTACTTGAAGATTTTTGGGTGTTTCTGATAGATTGTTTTTGGGATATGCCAAATGCATGCATCCTTTATGGGTACAGCAAGACAGCTGTGCCCTTTCGAGAGAAGTTTGCACAACTTTCCGTCTGATACGACAACGTTAAATGTATGGAAGAGGTTTGTGTTGGCGGACAAGAGCAAATGGAACGGGAAGTTGACATTTGCAAGGATGTGTAGTGATTACTTCCAGCGGGATTGCTACAGCAACTGGATGAAAGTGTCTATGAGGATATCAACCAAATTGGTTTGAAGGATAAGTTCCAGGTCCCGACAATCTACCCGGAGGCCACCTGCTCCACTCTTGCTTCGACCAAAACAAGAGCTAAGAATTTGACCCCCGCCCCTGGCTCTGTGACAAGTTGCCAGACTCCTGATGGACATGGTTCTCTCTCAGTCTCACCAGCCTCATGCTCAGCAACTAGACTACCCACTCCTAAACGTCTCGATCTGCTGTCAGGAAGCGGGAAGTAATTAAGTCAATCAATAAGCCTGTCAATGAGTATTATCAGTATCACACTCTCTTGTGCTTATGCTTTCCTTGGGTTGGAAAAATTCTAGAGTCCTTTTCCGCCCTTATTTGTGGGCTTTTTTAGGGTAAATTCTAGTGTTTCCCATACTCTCCCACTTCCCCTAAACAAGTTTGGGGACCTGTGGGAATGGGGGGTTTTCGGGTGGAGAACAAATTATGCATCGGCAACACGAATTTAAGAGTTGTGGAGGGGGGTAAAGTTCCCTAGATCTAGGGTAATTTCCTTATATCTAGAGAAATTTGCCTAACCCAAAATTAACCTAACCTAACCTAGCATGGGGCTTGACCCACCGATAACCTAACCTAACCAAATCTAACCTAACCTAACCAAAATAAACCTACCCTAACCTAAACAAATATAGCCTACCTCCTAGTGGGGGTTGGGGGGGTTCTCGACATTCGGTCATCATTCTGTGAGGATCGGCAGCTTCACACATTTCTTGACTCAGAAGAAACCCAATGAATTTTCCCTAGTTCTAGGGAATTTTTTCAACACCCCCAAACTCAAAAACTATTTTGTTTGCGACGCATATTTTGTACCCCAGCCAAATATCTCGCATTCCCCCAGGTTCTCAAGCTTGTTTTGTGGGAGAGGGGGAGTATGGGCAAACACTAGAATAATACCTTTTTTAGTTCTACTGTAGTTCAATGCATTACAAGGCACGTAGTTATAAACATCCTCAACTTGTCGATCTGATTATTTGCGTGACCTGGAACTGGTTGCCGATATTAATTCTGGTAAAATTCTAGAGTCCTTTCCCGTCCTTATTATTATTATTTTATTTTTCATCCGACAGGCCTTCACATATCTCTTCAGATACTTCTACAACGTAATTATAAAGTGGAACACCCATCCCCTACCCTCCCCCCCCAACATGCATATGCACCCATCCCCTTCCCCCACCACCAACACCCATCCCCTTCCCCTCCACAAACATCCATCCCAATCCCCGACCACCAAACCCACTGTAATGCCAGAACATGGTAACATTCTTTCCTCTTCTCTCCTCTTCTCTCCTCTTCTCTCCTCTCCTTCCCATTCTCTCTCCCACCGTTCCCCCCCCCCCCTTCTCTGTTCCTCTCCCCTGCCTTTCCCTGTCCCCATCTCCCTTCTCTCTATAAGGCTAGAAAATTACACATAAGTGTCCCGAGATACATTGTCTCATGCGGTGTATTGAAAGGTCTTAATAACCATTTATTTCTTTATTCTAGGCTAAGTGAACATAGTAGGTACAGTTGTTTTAGGTGAAGAATTTTTATCTTTTGTAACAATTCTATCATTTCTTTCGTTTCTTTCTTCTTTCCTACCGTTTGTCTCCCTCTCCTCCCTCCCTCGCCCCCCGTACATGACCAAAGAGATTCGCTTATTTCTGTGGATTTTTTATTTCGCGGGAGGTTTGTTCTCATAGAAACACACCTCCCTGAATTCCACTAACACCATTTCTAGATTGACCGATTCCCTTAAATTCTTAGGATACTTGAGAGGTCAGAATACAGACCCTGTCTGGCTACAGACAGACAGACACAGAAAGTAAAATCGCTAAAATTACCACGCATTTCCCGGCCTTTCCTCCTCTCTCGAGAGATGGTAGCGTGGGAAACTCAATCAGATATGTAGGAGGATTTCGGATTAATAATAAGACTTAAAATGACCTTTCCAGTCAAATTTTTCTCATCAAATTGAAAGACATTATTACACTATATATTTCAGTAGTTATCCCTTGTTCCCACATCCCATCTCAGGCGTTAAACGTTCGATAACCATGTTAGTTAAGCCAATCACATAACGTCCGAACGTGTCCCTCCTTCCCGCTAGTATGTCCACCCTTCCCTCTGTTTAGACCATGCGGTGATCATTCTCTTCTCCGCCCTGGAAAAGGTAAGACGTACAAAATTTCCCCTCCACTTTTCCCTTTGTGTTGGATATATATATATATATATTTGGTTGATATTCATCAACGAGTAGACCACACAGCACACCATTACAAGTGTTAAAAAGGATCATTCTCTTCTCCGCCCTGGAAAAGATTCTACAATCAACTCAGCACTTTGGGATGAAAACCATATGGTCACTTAACGCAAACACACAAGAACTCCCACACTCCCCTTCCCCTTTCATAATTAGTCAGGCTATTATGATCGTTTTTTTGTGTTGTTAGTTAAGTGGAAGAATAGGAAAAAACACCCCATTAAGATGAGAAATATCTCATAGTGTAAGTGAAGAAACGGTGGAGTGTCCTTCAGTGACTTCCACGGAAAAAACAGAAATACATGAGTGACGCGTGTGGCGTTCATTCGCAGAACATTCTTCTTGAAAAATGACATTGAAACTATTATAGTGATTCGGAAAAATAAGTCTTATTCGCAGTGACGCGTGTAGCCAGAAAATCACGCATTTATCTCCACATGTATCAGTCTTAACCCAGTTATCTGTAAATGATATCTCCTATTAGTCTTTGAAAAACGTTACATTAGTTCATAGTGAAATCTCCCATTGAGACGTGTGTTTACCCATATTAAAGTGGTATCAATGAGACTGAATCTAAATAGTTTTGTTCAACCCAAGGTGACATACACGGTGTTGGTCACAAACCTTCGAAAGTAATTCAGTGTTAACTCGGTATAATATTCATACGAAAACCATCATATCCACGTAACTACCTTGATTTTTAAACATTAACATTCTGTTTAAGAGTTAGACCTTAAGTCTAAATCTTGAACTGGTGGCAGCTACTTACAATTTAAATTATCCATTTTTTATTGATGCAACACGGATGGGTTTCCGTTTGAGAAGTAAAGTAAAAATGTAACTAACACCCAGTAGAAAACAAAAGCATCACATAGTAAATGTGTTGCCTTATTTAAGTCGTATAAAAATATAGTTTCTTACGACATCTAAGGGTTTTATTTTGTTGAATGCTGTGCACCATGAAATGTATGGCTTTATTACCACCTATAAGAATGTAGTCATGTATAGGCATTATTATTTATTAGGGCTAATAGCATATTTAATACATGGTTTGACAATAACGTTCTAACCGGTTTTCATTTCTTTCTAACCCGTTCAGAACGTTAGCTATGTTTGGAGGAGGAACGGAAAACGAAACGTTAATGATATTGTTTCTGATCGGAACGAACCGTTTGAAAAATAATTTCGTTGTCTAGCCCTGCCCGTGTGTTCCTACGTCTGGCAGCGTATCTTGCACAGACAGTTTTTAAAGATTATCATATACGTATGATATGGCACTAGGATCCTGACTTTCTTGTAGTTTACTCTGGTACGACTGGTACCGGGCTGGTACGACTGGATGATTTAGGGTGTTCCATATTTACTAGGGAAAAATAAAACTTCAGATACTTCGCCATATCGACTTTGCCCTGTTTTATTATTTAAAATGGATGCGATTGATACCTCTTTCAACAAAATAAAATAAAATTTACAGGGCGCGCACATGACTGCCGTAGCACTGAAAGGGAGGAGGCCGAGCAGGCGGCCTTGGTTCCGCTTGGGAACCTCGCTGCGGTAGTGCTTGTCGACGCGCAGGAGGTACTGGAGCTGGCCCTCATCCTTTACAGCGCCGTCATTGACCACCTTCAGAGCCCTGACGCGGTTCTTCAGTTTCCTCGTCGATCGACACACTGATCGGACCTCTGATCGCACACAGAGGGAGAAGGCCGAGCAGGCGGCCTTGGTCCGCTTGGAAACCTCGCTGCGGTGGTGCTTGACGACGCGCAGGAGGTACTGGCGCTGGCCCTCGTCCTTTACAGCGCCGGCGAACTGCTTGATGAGGGCGATCGCACGCTCAGCGCTGTCATTGACCACCTTTATAGCCCTGACGCGGTTCTTCAGTTCTTCGTCCGCGAGTAGGTTCTGGGGGTGTTCTTTCCGATCCGTCAGCAGCTCGAACAGCCGCTTGCTGCGACTGGTGACGAAGCCACTCAGGGTCGTGGTGTTGGTCACTCTCAACCCTTTCCCCTCGAGCCTCTTCAATGCCTTCTTGGACGCAGGCCTTACCAGGTTCTCCAGCATCCGCTTTTTCTCCCCAGCCTCGACTCTGTCGTCGAAGAAAGCCAGCGCGATCAGGTCTTCTGAAAGATACCAGAGGAGGCGAGAAAGAGCCCTGGTACCCTCTGCGCCGACTTCCTTGTCAGGATACTCGTTGAGGGCCTGCAGGAGCTCCAGATCGTTCTTTGGAGCGTACTCCGGAATCAGTGCTTCGTGCCAGTGTTTGATGTACAAGAGTCTGACGAACAGCGCCACTTGACGGAGGCCTCGTTGAATGCGAGCTGGCAGCTCCAACTGGTCGGCGAAGAGCGTCATCTTGACGGCGTATATGGCCTTGGCCATCCACCTTGCTTGGTGGTAGGCACCGGGAGCTCGGAATCGGATCTGTCCCTCGATTCCTCCGAGGAACAGGAGGCACAGTCGGAGGAGTTCATCGTAGTCCTTTCGTGGGTTGCTTCCGTCATGGAGAACTGTTTGCAGGAACGTAACCATCTGTACGCGGGGCAGCTCAAGGGCGTTCTCCAGTGGCTCCTCATCATTCAATGTGCGGTACGATCCACGATCAAGGGATTCCCAGCGTGACTGGAAGCGCTTGAAGGTTGGATCTCGGGACCATGGAAGGGCCGCAGCACTTTTCGAAGACGTGCTTCAGGACAACCTCCAGTACGTGGTGCCGGCATGCCAGCCAGAGCAGGGAGCGACCGAGGAGATTTTCCAGGTGTGCACAGGCGCCTGCGAGCATGCCGCTGTTCGAGGCCGTCGTATCGAAGGAAAGGCCAATGATCTGCTCCCTGGCACCGACTCGCTCGACCTCCTGGAAAAACCGTCTTTGAGACTTCTTGTCCCGTTCCATCTTGTGCGACGGGGACTCCCAGGATCTCCTCGAAGTTTTGCTCGGTCGCAACCACGGCAATGCGGTCCTCTGAAGCCCATTTCGAAGTCGCTTTCGGTAGTAGTTTGCCGTCCCAGTGGAGAACCCACGGAGGAGGATCCTTGAAGGCCTCCCTTTCCAGTTGAATGGCAAGTGCCTCCCTGTTCCTGGTCCTTGAACGATGGACAGAGCTCGGCGAAATGACAAGCTGACTGACATCGTGGCCCAAGTCCTTCGCTGTCGCGATGTAAGCGCTCGAGGCCTGACGCACGGACAGCCCTTCTCGGTCCCAGGCCGACGTTAGCTCGATATTTAGGGACAGCTTGTGTGTTGGTGCTCGCCGGGGTAATTTTGTTGCCGGGTGCCTTGAAGTCGCCCTCCTCATCTTCCGACGATGTAGTAGACGATGAGGAAAGACCAGATCGCGGATAGGGGACCCTCTCCAGTAGGCGTTCCGTTTCAGCCTCCTGCTTCCGCTTGCTGTTTTCCAACTTCTTAGCGGCTTCCTTATTCTTCTTTTCTTTTGCCACTTCGGCGACATCGACGCCGGCCATGGACGAACTGGAACGATCTTCTCTCTGCGAAATGAGGAAGCTTTTGTCCTCATCCAAGATATCCCTCCTTTCAAGAACGTCTGCGCTGGAGATGTTGAAAAGATCTTCCAGGTCGCCCTTCCAAATCTTCCGCTTCAGCTCGGCCCCGTCATTATCCTGTTCCGATCCTTCTTCAGGGCTTGGTACTCCTCGAACAGATTTTTGACGTTCTTCCTAATGTTCGCGTCGGTTTTCGTTGTCAGCTTCGCCTTGCCCCAGATGGCCTTCAGCTTCTCACTCGTTGCCGACACGGAATCAGGGACAGTTTTCTTGAATACGTGGTGCTGATACATGAAGAAAAGGAACACTTGCTCCCGCGAGGGCAAGCGAGCACCAAGGATGTCTGGTTCTGGAGCTTTGTCGAGCAACCACATCTGCGAAGACTTTCTAGTAGCCGCCATTTTACCTAAGAAAGAAAGAAAACATTTATTTCATAAAGGATTTCACGGAATTGACTGCAGCCCGATATACGGGCGAAAGTGCGCGACCCCTAAACCCTAATGGAATGAGCTGAAATTTGGCACGACACTTCACCAGCATATATACTACACGGGCAGCATCGCTATGAACCAAAACTATCGACTTCGACAAAATGAAACACCCTAAATATTTTGTGGATGTTGCTGCCGCTTGGGGTCGTCTTGCTGTTCGGAGGTGTGTACTGCACGTATCGCTTCCGTGGTTCCGGCTGCCTGCAGAGGTCATCCCCATCTCACGACCCCATTCCCCTGGCCCCATTCCCGGACGAGGAACCTTCCAGGCCAGAAACCTGCCCTCATCGCACATCACTACGCGCGGGGACGCGCTCTTATGAGGGTGGGCTATGTGGTAACCATACAACGACATCGGAACGAGAAAGAAAAAACGATAATCAAGAGAAGAGAAATGAAGAGAATAAAGAAAGGATGTAATAGATAGTGATTAGGCAAATAATCACAGAAACAAAAACAGGTTGTTCAGTTAGTTATCTATGACTCATAGATTGTGAGACAAGGTAAGAGTAGCCGACACACAGGTTTATCTACATACACAGATTAATAGCGGACCATAGGGTCAGTGCCTGACTCTCTGATGACTCATGATGACTCATGTAGGGTAATAGGACAGGCCTAAAACTCCATCTAAGGGGCGTAGCTTCCAATGTACGTCCACCAATCTTGATGAAGATAAATTGTAAAAGCACACCTAAAAGGCGAGACTAGTTGCTGACAACTAATAAGCATGTATAATTGTAAGTAGGGAAATACCTTACCGAAGGAGAGTTGTCATTCACATAAGTTTTGACAGAGAAATATATAAGAGAAATACAAGAGAGGAAGATACATTATTATTCTGAATACAGTTTGAGAGAGTCTCAGAAATTCTACCTAAGACATGGGCGGCTTAAGAATAGTGAGTGAAATTTTTGTCTGTAATGCGGGAAGGTAGGAAACTACCATGTTGTAACGCAGCTTTTAATATTGTTACTCAAATGTTATTGAATATTATAGGAAGATATATGAATATGTATTGAATATTATAGGGAGTGTTAATGTTTAGGAGGTTACAGGAAGTTATATGAATATGTATTGTATATTATAGGGAGTGTTAATTATAAGATGTGACAGGATAAGATATGAATAATTATGTATTGAATATTATAGGGAGTGCGAATCTTGAATGTAGGGAAAAAAGTTGTTATTTGACTCAGTAAACTCAGAAAATACAATCGTGTTCCCTTTTGAACCCCAAAGTCTTGACGTAGACAGGGAACACAAAAAGTTCGTGCAACATTGCAACCACGACATCTTCGTTCGAAGTAGTGAAGGAGCAGGGCAAGGCCCCCGGTCTGCAATGAACGGAGATTGGCCATTAGATCCTGAAACAACAAAAGATCGAGAGAAAAGAAAGACAAGCAGAGAGACAAGAGAGACAAGCTGAGAGAAACTGAAGAGAAACAAGTTAAGAGAGAAGCTAAAGAGAGACAAGCTGACCGGGAGAAAAGATTCAACAGGCGGAAATCGCTGTTCAAGGTAAACCCTCAGTCCACTTACCATCTTACCCTGTACCCAGGCCAACTTTGCCATCATACATGGATGAAGAGGACATAGCCACCTACTAAACGAGGTTCGACCGAGTGGTCGAGATGCTGGTACTCCCATGAGATACCTTCGTCGTTCGTCTGGGCTGCCTCCTTACGGGGAAGGCTGCTGATCTCTACACGTCCCTTCCATCATCCACCACTAAGGACTACGGGCTACTGAAGCAGGCACTACTAACTGGTTTCAGTAAGACTCCAGATGGATACCGGGTGGATTTCAGGTCAGTCAGGATTAAAATAGGATAGAACTACCATCAGTTCGTTACCCAGTTATCAAGGATGTTTGATTCTTGGGTTGAGTCCTCTGTGGTCGAGACGTATGAGGATATGAGACAATCTATAATTTTTGACCAATTTATATCTTCCTTAACACCTGAACTTCGCCTCTTTATCAAGGAAAGAAGGCCTGCCCAGCTGAAGGATGCAATACAACTAGCGGATGACTGGGCGTCCGCCCACAACGCCTATTCTAAGGTCTCCTACTACAACGCGAAGAGATCCTCCCCTTGACCTGCTATTCCACCTTCGGGACATCAAACTCCCTCACCTGTGACGTGTCACAATTGTGGGGAGGCGGGACACATACGACCACGCTGTCACCATAATTCTCGAGTATTTAAGGAAGGAACAACTGCCGCCGCCCCCTGGATAAGGCTGGATTTTGTCTACAAGATCGTAAAGTACCTAACTATATATTCAGTTTTGGGGACTATCAATGGGTCATGGTCTTCCACTATCATTAAGAACACTGGGTGCTCTGGTGTCGTAGTTTCTGAAGAGGCCCTGCCAGACATTTACCCATCACTTTGTCCCAAAGTAAAAGTTGCTGACTATTTTGGAAGCACCGACGAATTTCCTGTTGTTAAGTGATACTTACGGTGCCCATTTTACACTAGCTGGACATATGCCGTAAGGTCCCCAATTAAGTTTACTAGTGGTTTAATTGGAAATATTCCCGGTGTACTAGTTCCTGATAGTCCTGACTCTCAACTCCCGGATGACTATTCCCTCCATAGTAATGAGGACCAACCCACCACCGATGTTTCACTTCCACAAGATCCATTATCTCCTCTTCCCCTTGATGACTCTGCTTCTCCCAGAGACTCCATCTCATCTGATGACAAAGACACTCCCCTTTTTTAATGGCAGCCTCTACCACCATGTGAGTCCCCTACAATTGAAGTGTGTGCTGTGGAGACCAGAGCTGGTCGAGCTAAACGGATCCACCCTCTAGTCCTGCCTAAACTCCATTCTTTGTCTGTGACTCTTGATGAGTTTTGTCGACTACAGGAATCCTGTCCTTCACTGCAGTGTCTACGTACCAAGACTACTACTTGTGAATGGAGAAGGCACGGGATGGTGTCACCTACAAGTTTCTACATGAAGACGGCCTCCTGTACCGAGATCGCGTTCCCAGCAGTCTGTGTATTCCGTGCAGTCCACCTTTGTTTACCAACAAAAGAAAACGCGAACTGCGCATGCGCGGAGACAAATCTTTACTAACAAAGACTTGTTGATCAACAAAGCCGAATCGCATTAAAGACGGTACCGTGTACGCATCTTGTCGGTGTTTCTGAATGTCCGAAAAGTGTTCTCAAGCAAGGGAGGGCATATTGTTTTTATTCTTTCATAGGAAAACCATTCAATGTAATAGTGAAGAAACTGCTTTTGTAATAGTGAAGTGAATGACCATTAAATAGCCTTTATGCAGTAATTCATAAGTAAATTTACGGGATACAGCATCTTGCTAATTTCAAAACAAAACTGTTTTGATGTGCATCATAATCTTTCCTGTAAATCTCCAGCCATGTTGTCGGAGGACGTCTGCGAATGCTTTGGCTGATAACAAGTCTTTGTTAGTAACTTTCGCCTCCGCGCATGCGTAGTTCGCGCATCCCCTTTTGTTGGTAAACAAAGACGGGTTGTCATAGGACGCCTGGGAAAGTGGGAATGCCTTTGTTGATCAACAAGTCATGTTAGTAAATATTCGCCCCCGCGTATGCGCAAATCGCGTTTTATTTTGTTGGTAAACAAAGGTGGACTGCATGGAACACACAGACTGCTGGGAACGCGACACCTGAATTGTCTTTCTCTGATCGCCCAAAAAAGGAAAATAATTTATCCTTGGTTGTCCCAGTGCGTGCCGTCCCGTCAAGGATACCTTTATAAGAGAGTAGTGACAACTCGATTTATGGGCGCCATCTGCCAGGGCCTCTCCGTTCACCCTAGACCCAGGAAGTTCTCAAGGCATGACCCTGCAGTATATTATAAGAACATAAGAACATATATATAAGAAAATAAGGAAGCTACAAGAGGCCGTGAGACCTACACGTGGTAGTTCCTGTTACTTAACTCTACCTACATCCCCCTTTCATCCCCATCCATGAATTTATCTAGCCTCCCTTTAAAGCTCTCTAATGACACCGCTATAACTACCTGTCGACTGAGTCCATTCCAATAATTTACCACCCTATTTGTGCACCAGTTTTTCACTATTTCTTTTTTAAATCTACGCTTTTCCAGCTTGAATCCGTTATTTCTTGTTCTACCCTGGTTAATAGCCGTAAGAACTTTTCCTACCTCTCCTTTATTAAATCCCTTTATCCACTTAAAAACTTCTATCAGATCGCCCCTTAATCTACGTCTCTCGAGTGAGTGTAAATTTAATAGCTTCAATCTCTTCTCATAACTGCACTAAAGTTACGCATCCCTTGAATAATTTTGGTCATCCTTCTCTGCACTGATTCTAACAAGGTTATATCCATCCTGTAATATGGAGACCAAAACTGAACCGCATAGTCTAGGTAAGGTCTGACTAGAACTAAATAAAGCTTTAGAATAACTTCCGCACTTCTACTTTTAACACTTTTAGTAATGAATCCTAACAGCCTATTAGCTCTATTTCTAGCCTCAATACATTGTTTCCTAGGTCGGAGGTCTGAGCTCACCCTCACTCCAAGATCTTTCTCACCTTCTGATTTTTTCAGCGTTACATTGCGTATGGTGTATTCATTACCAGGGTTTTTTCTACCAACATTCATAACGCTGCACTTATCAATATTAAATTCCATCTGCCATCTGACTACCCACTCATTAAGTTTATCTAAGTCTCCCTGCAATATGTTTACATCAGACTGTGATCCAATAATCCTACCTACCTTAGTATCATCAGCAAACTTGCTGATATCACTGCTAATCCCACTATCCAAGTCGTTGATGTAATTAAAAAATAGTAATGGACCCAAAACAGACCCTTGTGGAACTCCACTTGTCCCCTGTCCCCATTCAGATTTAGAACCATTAATTGTAACCCTTTGTTGCCTATCACTTAGCCAAGCTCTGATCCAACGAAGAACATTCCCATCTATTCCATGAGCCTTAACCTTATTTAAGAGTCGCTCGAGTGGTACCTTGTCGAATGCCTTACTAAAGTCCAGGTATATTATATCATAATATCATTATCATTATCTGCTATCTCATAAACTTTCCTATAAAAACTCAATAAATTGGTGAGACATGATCTACCCTTGGTGAATCCATGTTGTGAATCATTGACCAAACTATGTTTTTCTAAATGCTCGCTAATGTTTTTTGCAATAATAGATTCCAATAATTTACCTACCACTGACGTTAGACTAACGGGTCTATAATTTGAATTTAGTCCTCTGTCTCCCTTCTTAAATATAGGGACTACATTTCCTTTCCTCCCCAATAACGGCACAGCGCCTATATCAACCAAGTATAACCAGAATATCATGTTATACATGTATAAATGATATACTGTTATCTTCGGAAATGTTTGTTCTATAAGATTATCACATAAAACACAGTAAAACACATTAAATAAAGGCCATTATGAGACTGAGGAAATATGTACGTATGAATGAACTTAAAATTCCCTTCAACTCATCGCCATTTAAAAATTTGTACGACAGCATATAACATCGGGCATATCAATAGAAGCGGAATTTTTTAGTTTTCCTTTTGAATTTTTCGTTTTCTGAAAAAAAATTAAATCCCAGAGCTAGGGGGTGTTGGTTATTTTTTTAATTTGCCAAAAGGTCTGGAGTTGTTTCTAAGAGGGCAATGTCTCAGGGTTTCAAAAAAACCCTTTCTTACAAAATTCTACTTGGAACTTTTCTCAAAAATTTTCTCTTGAAGTAGGGGCCCCAAATTTCGATTTCGCGATTTGCGAACCCCGATTTCGGGCAGTGTAGGGTTTTTGGGCCCAATCATGAAAATGACCTACGATACGTGGGGATCCCCAAATGGAAAAACAAAAGGTAACATGAATAAAATTAATGCCTGTCCTTTGGAACCCATATTTGATGGGAACCCCCAAACATCAATTTTTTACTGTCCATTTTTTTAGCTTTCCCGCTCTGGCGGACTTAAATAGGGGAAGTTTTTGAGGCCCCCGCTCCCATAGAGTTTTTTGAGCTCTACAACTTTGTCACAGAAAAAAAAAATTTTAAACTCGACGTAAGGGGCTTTTTTGTGAGTGTAAAGTTCACGAATGGCTTTCAGCTGAGCTACCTGGCGTCTGGCGGACTTAAAGTAGGTCTGAAGGCAATTTTGAGACCCACCTTCCGATAGAGTTTTTTTTTAAATTCCCAACTTTGTCATCATTGAATTTTTTTCAATCTTTAACTAAAGGGGGGGTTTTTTGGAACAAAAAAACCCCCCCGACACTGCCCGCACCGCCTGTGTCAGGGGTTTTTTTTTCCAAAAAAGCCTTTACGTTTGAGATTGAAAAAATTTTTGAAGACAAAGTTGTAGAGCTTAAAAAACTCTATGGGAAGTGTGGCCTCAAAATTGCCTTAACCTCTTAAAGCCCACCAACGCCGGGTAGCTCACTTCACATACATTATCCCCTTTGTTTCAACGTCGTTTTTAAAACGCCAAACTAAACAGGAACTAATGATTCAGGGGAGAATCCCACAGCGTCAAAAAAAGAAGTTAGGCGCTCGGGGCATCTCTCCGTAAAATCCTTAGTTCCTTTTGATTGGCTCTAATAAACGACGTTAAAAACAAGGCAATAATTTATGTAAAGTAGTACCTGGCGTCGGCGGATTAAGTAGTCTGAAGGAAATTTCGGGGAACTTTCCCATAGAGTTTTTTGAGCCTCCACTTTGTCTTCATAATTTTTTTTAAAATCCAAACGAAAATGGCTTTTTTGGAAAAAAAAACCCCCTGCACTGGGGTGCGGGGCAGTGTCGGGGGGGTTTTTCCAAAAAACCCATTTAAGTTAAAGATTAAAAAAAAATTCATGAACAAATTTGTAGAATTTAAAAACTTCTATCGGGGTGGGCCTAAAAATTGGGTTCAGACCTACATTAAGTCCCAGACCCGGTACTCAGCGAAAGCCACTTCGTAAAACCTTTACCTCACAAAAAAGCCACTTACGTTGAGTTTGAATTTTTTTATGAAGACAAGTTGTAGAGCTCAAAAACTCTATGGGGAATGTGGCCTAAAAAATTCCCTTCAGCCCTATATTAAGTCCGCCAACCCCGGAAACTCAAAAAATGGACATAAAAAATTGATGTTTTGGGGGGGTACAAAAATAGGGGCCCCAAAAATGGACAGTGCATTCAAGTTTTTTCACTGTTCCATTTTATTTCCACTTCGGGGGATCCCACACGTATCGGTAGGACATTATTATTCTGGAGCCAAAAGCCCTACACTCCCGAAATGGGGTGGTGTCGCGAAATCGCGAATCGATATTTGGGGGTACCCACTTCAAGAGCAATTTTGAGAAAATTCCCAAAAGTAGAATTTTGTAAAAAAGGGTTTTTTAAAATCCAGATATTGCCCTCTTAAAAAACCACAGACCTTTAGGCAAAGAAACATAACCAACCCCCCCTCACTCTGGGACATAACACCATGCATAAATTAGCGTTAACTAAATAGATCGCCGCCCCGGGCTCGTTCTAGCTTTCTCTCTCTCAGCCCACGTTGCCCGTAAAGTGATTTTTGGGTATGTCACTTTTGGGTGAGCAAAACAGAAAAACTCGCTTTGATGGGGTTTTTAAAAATTTGGGGAAAAAAGGGTAACACAGAAAGGTACTCGTGGACTGGGGTTTGCTCCTGCCGTGGATTTGGATGTCTTGGACTTGAAGGCTTGTGATTGCTGGTACGGGGTCTGGGGCCCAAGTGTTTTATCTCTACAAAGACTCCTTTAAAGAGCCAAGATACTCAGACCTGACCCTTTATGATCTACTACCTGACGATCTGACTACCGAACCTATGTCTGAGACCTGACCCCTAACCCCTTAATGGCATCGGCGAGCCTAGGTGATGTCGCCATAAAAGTGGGAGGCGAGTACGAGGAAAAGGGCATTAAAGAGGACGTGCCCTAGGGGAATTAACCAGGTGTTCCAGGACCCAAACCCAAATATACAAACACAGAACACAGAAACGGTTGAACACAAGGACACCAAAATCAAACTAATACTACATAGCCGGGACGCTCCCAGATGTCCTCATCTCGTCAAAAGGAATAATCTAAAAAACTAAAAACAAAGTAGATGGGACACATAGAATGGCACAAAACATACCTATCTATAAAATTTAGAATGAAAATAGGAAAAACACAGGAAAAGGATACGTTCGAAAAATATAATTGGAAAACAAAAATCGTGGAAGGTCCCGGCATGGTTAAAAAATATAACATAAAACTAAACTATCAAAAAAAGACAAAAGAGTAAAAAAAAAAAATTTTGGGGAACATACAATCCTTTAAAAAAATTACATCATAAGGTACGGAAAAAGGAGAAACAAAAGGAGTTACTTTCACTACTCGGAGGAAAAAACGGTGGTAGAGGATTGGGGGAGCTGGTGAAGGAGTAAGTGGGGGAAAAGTAGCGGGGTTGGGGGCTGTAATTGAGGGAGGTGAGATTGCAGGGAACGGGGTTAGGGTTTTTTCCCCAAAGTTAAGGGGGTGGAAACTTTCTTAAGAGATCAAGGGTGGGAAACCCTTTTCCTGGCCTCGGGGTTAAGTGAAGCAACGAACTATTCCCCATGTCCTGAGCTATGCCCCGGGGGGGGCCCAAACTTGGGGGGTTTTTAATTTTGGGGTTTTTGGCACAAGGGAATCAAAAGTACCTACTTTTCCCGGGAAATAACTGTTTTATTTGAAAGGGAAAAATTACTTTAAGGGGGAAAAAAGTGATTTTTGGTCTTGTTTTTGTTGAAGGGGAAACCTTTTTGAAAAGTAAAATTGTAAAGGGCTTAAAATTTTGGCAAAAGATCAAAAAAATTTTTCTGCCAGAATTTGGGTGCTGAGACAGATTTTGGGGAATGGGAAACATGGGGAATATTCCCGGGGTTCGTGAGGAAAAATCAATGTAGGATTTTTCTTAAAATTTACCAAATTTAGCGGGGGGGTTTAAAAGAAATTCCCTTCCTGATTTGAACTTTGGGGGTCAGAATTTTATAACAAACCATGGTTAAGAAAAAAAACCTTTGGGGAAAACAAAGACAGACGTCCTTGCCCTGTTTTGTGTTTTTTTAGGGGGGGCAAAAGGGAAAAAAGTGAAAAAGAAAAGAACCTTAAATTGATTTCCACGTTCATAAAGGGGTTTTTTAACCCAAAAAATGGGGGCCCCCATTGCTAAAAGGAAAGGAAAAGAAAAGGGGGAAAGGTGTAAATTTGTTCTGCCCCCCAATGACATATTAATTGAAAACCTTTTGGGGAGAGAGTTTTAACAGCTGGAAAGTTTTTTTTTGCCTTAAAATTTGGTGGCAAATTTTTTAAGGCAGATCGATTGGGGAAGAAACAATTGGGGTGGCGGGACGGTTTCCTCCCTTTTAAAGGGGGTTTTTTGAAAGGTTTTAAGGGGTTTATGTGGGAAAGGGAAACCTTTGGGGAAGAAAAAGCATAATTTTTTAAGGAAAGAACTTTCCTTGGGCATGCTGGAAAAGGGGGTTCAAAAAACTGAAAATGGGATTTTTCTTCGCTGTAAGTAACGAAAAAGGCATACGCAAGGTTTTGTTTTACCAAAATCGGTGTCTTGAATGAAGTAAACCCAGACCAGGGCCCCCTGCGTCTTGTTGAAATGAAAAGGGTTTAGACCCGTGGACCAAGGGAAGCCAAAATGAGAACGTCTTAAGAAAAAACGAAAGGTTTTGATTTTGTCCCCTTGGAGCCTCTCCTTGAAGGGGGAGGGGAAGCAGGGGGCTTTTGAATCTTTATATCCCCCGAAAGGAGCTAGGTCATGTTGGAAAATGAAATTTATGAGTAGGTAAAAAAGGGCCAGAGTAAACTGCTTAAACGGAAACGTTTTTTTATTAGAATTGGAAGGGAATTTTTGGGGTAAGGAAGAGTTTTGGGGAATTTTAAAAAAAACTGGGGTTAAGGGACAATTTTGAAAAACTTTTCTAATTCTGGAGAATTTGTTCGGGTTTTGTTTTTTATTTTGAAACTCAGCTTTTAAAAGTGAAAAAGGTGTTTCCCCTTTTAACGGTTTTTGGAATTTTTAATTTTCAAGCGGGTTGAAACGGTGTTTCGACGGGACTGGGCCCGAAAAAAAACGTAACCCTGGGGTTAAAAAAGGGTTATTAAAAAAACCCGTTTGGGTAAAGGGTTTCGCTGCCGAAAAAAAAACCCCCGAAAAAAAAAAAAAAAAAAAAAAGCAAAAACCAAGGGGGAAAAAAACAGTTTATGATCCCTAAATTCTGCAAAATATCCTCGAGGACTGGCATGGGTCCCGAAAAAAAACAGTCGTTTTTTAAAAGAGCTCTGAATCGACTACAGGACCCTTTTGCCTGACCCTTTTTGGGAACCAGGAACATTGGGCTATTGAATGGACTGCTCGAGTCTTAAATGATTCCATCAGTTAGCATTTGGGAGACCTGCGATCGACAATGGCATTCTTACTGGGGGCCATGCGATACGCTGGATTTAGGCGGGTTTGGGCGTTTTTTAAAGTTTAAAACTTATGGTGACGATTTTGGGTTTTTTCCCTATGTCTCACCGGGGGAGAAAACCCAATACTCCTAGGGGTAAAAGAGTTGAAAAATCATCCTTTGAATTGATGGTTTGTGGTTTGCACATGAGCTTAAAGGTCAGACCAATTTTTGAAGGCGCCTAACTAAAATGGAGTTTAAACTCGTGGACTTTTTTGGGACTTTCGTCGACAAAACGTCGTGGGTAGAGTAAAATTACAAAACGTGTACCAAAGTGAGAGTGCTGGAACTGTGGTGACGTTAACCACAAAAGGTTTATCTCCATGTTTTTGAGCTGCACAGCGCTGCGGAACACTAGAGCAAAATGATTGACCGTCTCGGGAGAGACATAGCATCGAGTTCGAAACGCCTTTTACCCGAAGTCTACCGGGTTTAGGTGTGTGGTGAAGCTCACGTTGGGGCGAGATGACGCGTGACAGTGCTTAGCTTGGTCTTCTAAACCCTTTTAAAGTGAGACTTCCGGGGGGTAGTGGTGTTATTAGACGTAAAGCGTCTGTGGGTACAACGGACGAAGGTCTTTTCGTTTTCGTTTTTAGCGAGAAAGGGACCCCCAACGCGACTGGTCGGATGGTGAATGTTGGTTAGGGTTGCAAATGGGGAACTAGGAAGGAGAACTGTATAGAGATTTGTCCCCGTAGGAAAGGGATGTGGAAACAAAAGCTTGTGAAGACACGGGGAGTCCAGCCCGTGGAGGAGAAATGTCAGTGTGAAAGAGTCAGGAAAACTCTAGATTTTTTTCAAGACCCTGGAATGAAAAGTTCACGCCCAAAGATTCCATTAACGGGGTATAGGTTTCTGTTTTTTGGGTTAGCAGGGGCGGAATGAGAGCGTCAGTGGAATGGTTAGCCGTCTCTATATAGTAAGTCAGGCTGACAGGGGGGAAATCAGGGCATAGGTATGTGTTAAACATAACTTTACCCAAGTATATTTCGGGTTTCCCTCGATTCCACAAAGTTGCAGGTCAGAAAAGGGGTTTAAATGATTTTTTTTACATGACGCACGATCTTATGTTATCAAAGCCTCTTTATCATGATATTTTTCTAAGACCCTTTCAAAAAACAAGGTGAAGTAGTGCTGGTGACTTCAGCTTGTAAAAAACATTGGGTCCTCCCAAAAAGTATTTAAAAGGATACAAAGGGAGGGAAGGTTTTATCTGGTGACTGGGTTTGTGTTTTTTGGGGGAGTGCACTCGGGGGGATCATTGAGGTTATACTGTTGTGAATGGCGAGGAGATTGTGTCCTTCACACCGTCAGGGTGTCGGTTTCTGTGAAAAGCGAGGGGCGTTTGTTCCACGCGACATTTAGAAGTTCGTGACCCCATTTACCAGGTTCAAAAAGCGTGGAACATACTGCCCGGTTTGGAAAAACGTTGTCGTATGAAGCAACGCTCGTAGGGTCCCTTTTTTTTTGCAGTAATACAAAATTTAGGCAGGTGAGTTAGCAGGGACTTCGTGAATGTAAATGAGCGTTGTCTTTGGCGTTTTTTTGAGGGGTGAACAGTGTTTTAGTTTAAAGGAGGACGAGAAGTGCCCTTTGTGGTTGGGGGGGTGGTGTTTGTTGTTAATCAGCAGCACTTTGAAGAATGTCATTGTTTGAAAACCTAGTGGAAAAAGGGCCAAAAAAGGAAAATAAAAGCAGTTAAGGTGTCTGTTGGGGCAAAGTGAAAAAAATTTTTACAGAGCCTGTTTAGTTGGAAGGTGTATGAGGGAAAATATAAGTGTAGTACCAAAAAAAGGTTAGCGACGTTGTAGACTCATTTCCATCTTTTTCAACCCATTCCCAAAATTCTAGCTGTCTTATTAAGTCTAAATTGACGTTAAAAAGATTTTTGTAAGGCCGACATAACGGGATAGGGGGTTCTTCCTTTTGTGAGTGTCTGCAAATTAAGGTGGAGCAAGGATACCCGGGTTTCTGATGCCACTGAAATATTTTTTGAAAGTGGTTTAAAATTTGTCCCCTATGTCTTAAAATTTTGGGAAAAAAAATCCTCTGCAGGTATTTTCCCGCAAGGGGATTAGACAAGTCAATGGGACTTTAGTTGAGCGATTTTGATTGTTTTTCAGTGATGTTCGACCGCGATCTCATCGCAACATCTTTGATAATAGTGTACAGGAATATTTTTTGCCGTGAATTTTGGGAAGGGGGAAAGGAAACCCCGTGTATCAGGTGACTGAGTTGGGGCTGGGGTGGCTGATGAAGGGGAATTTGTAAAAAGAAGGAATAAAAATATCCGAGTACCTAAAGTTTTTGGCAAATAATGAAATAAAAATAATAAGTAAATCCTAGATAAGAGTACGTAGATATGGAAAAAACGCGAGAGAAAGTGAAAAAATAAAAAAAAGTGTACGTTTGGGGAGTTTGTGTATCCTTATGGAACAAAACAAAGTGATGTGGGGTTTAGGTATCCCTTATGTAAAAAAAAGAAATAAAAAAAGGATAAAAAAAAAGAGCCCTACCCACAATGTACAAATACCGTAACCGTGGAAACCCCTAAAATCCAAAAGGGAGGGGTTCAACAAGGGAAAACCTGTGAGGCGGGCGCTGTAACATCACACAGCGTTTTCGGGGAGACAGGTCAGGGAACCTAGGGGGGGTCAAATTTTATCAGCACACTCCTAAAAGAAAAAAAAATAAAAAAGGGGAAAAAACAAAAGAGATGGCACTACCCAAAAAAAAGAACCAGAAAATTGTAACACAAGCTATAGGGGATTGAAAACCAGGGGGAAAAAAAATAATAATGATATGGTTATTAACGAAAGTTTGAAGACTTTGGGGGAGGGTCTGTGGAAGGAGATGGGAGGAGATGAACGAAACGGGGCGGCGTGGAAAAACGAGACGAGGTGGACTTTTTTTTGGTTTTTGGTGGGGGAAAGAAAGGATGTAGACAGCTTCGTGGGGATTGGGAACCCCGTATGTGGATGGTAGGGCACCTGGTGGGAATGCCTGGGGAGATCTCGTAGAAACACGTGGAGGGGCCGGGGAAGGGGGGCCGGGGTTTGAAGAAGTGGGCGGGCCCGGGGTTGTCCCACGTGGAGGAAAAATGGCGAAACGGGGCGGTCTTGTATGTGGGGTTGTGGGCAAAGTGGGTAGGTGGACGATGTTGAATTTCGAGCGTGGAAGTCCGGGCGGCGTAGGGGAAGCGATTTGGCGGGTGGCTGGAAGCCGGGGGGCGTAGGTGGAAACGATGTGGGGGCGTGGCGTGGGTGATTAACCTTTTACCATTCCCACTTGCTGTCCCATGTTAAAGTGACTTTTTGGGATGGACTTTTAGGGTGAGCAGAAACAGATAACTCTGCTTTGATAGTGGTTTTTAAAAAAAATTGGGGAAAAAGGTAACACAGTAGGGGACCGTGGACGGTGATTGCTCCTGCCTGGATTTGGAGTCTTTTGGGCTTGAAGGCTTTTGGTTGCTGGAGGAGGGCTTGGTCAAGTGTCTTATCTCTACAAAAGAATCCTTTTTAAGAGCCAAGATCTCAAGACCTACCCTGAATCTGCTACCCGACATCTGACCCTGAACCTGTGATCTCGACCTGAACCTAATCCCCTTAAAGGGCGTGGGGAGATCAAGGTGATGTCCCATGAAAATGGGGGGGCGAGTCGAGGGGAAGGATTTAAAAGAAGGCGTGACCCCGAGGGGGAAATTAACAGGGGTTCCAGGGCCCAACATCAAATATACAGAAACAGAACACAGAATACGGGGGAAAACATAGTTGAACCCATAAAACTAATACAATACTACGCCCCTGTGTAAATTTAAAAAGCATACTAATTATTAATTAGGGTTTCCAAAATAAAGAATGTATGAAAGTCGCCACTAAAAAAAAAATGCCTTTTTCGGAGGGCAAAAAAAGTCATTAAAAATTTTTTATATTGTTTTATTTTAAAATAAGGGGGAAAACATTTTTTTTCCCTGTCCTGCAGAGTATTTTTGGCAAAAAAGTAAAAAATTTAACAAAATTTCATTTTAAAAACCCTTTAGATTTTAAATGTCTTTAAGAAAAAAACCCTTTTTCAACACCGCATGAGTTGATAAATTTTTCAAATGGGGGAATTTTTTAAATGTTTCCCCCATTTTCCGTTTTCTACTTTGGTATGTGATCCACTAAGGTGTTAGGAATATCATACAACGGTTTTAATTTCGTTGCAATTTTTTTCATCTGGGCCCTTAGTGGTTTTATTGACCCGGGGCTATAAAAAAATTATATTTAAATTTGTTTGCGGATGCTGCAAACTATTAAAAAAATAAAAAGCTATAAAGATTGTGAAACACACAAAAGACCAACTCTATAATGGAGCAGAAAATGGAAATGGGAAATTTTAAGTGAATAAGTGGATGGGGAATTTAAAAAAGCGAAAAAAGTTAAATGGCCCTAAAAAAAAAAATGGGAAATGAAATATTTTGGGTTCATAAAGAAAAGGGCCTGGGGTGATAATGCAAATAAAATCAACCAAAAAAAAATTTAATTTAAAAAATTTGGAGTACTACAGGATTTAATGTTTAAAGTGCATGTATGAAATTAAAAAAGCGAAAATATAAAAGGCATTAAAATGAGAAATGAAATAATTTCAAGGGTTTAGAAAAAAAACTCGGAGTGATAAAATATCCCGAAAAACCTACAACCAGAAAAAAAATAAATAAAATATTTTGGGGAAAACCAGGATGTTAAAGAAAATTTTGGGCCCTTTCATTACATGGACACAAATATGAGGAAGATAATTATAAATAATCCACCAAAAAAGGAATATGCTGGCATTTATGGTCCCCATATAAATAGAAGCATGTGAAAAAGTTTGGGGAGGATACAGAGAAAGGTAACAAAGATGGGACCAGGCTAGAAAAACTTTCTTATGAGGAAAAAGGGTTGAAGGAAATAAAGTTTACCAACACCGATCAGAAAAGAGAAAGAGGGCTAAAAAAATTTTTAAACTAAAAACTAAAATGGGGGAAACAGACAAAGAGAAAAATACGATCGGGAAAAAAGAGAAGGGCACAAGAGGACATACAAAAAAATAGGGAAAAAGGGGATGCCTGAACAAAATAAAAAGTACAGCTTCCTCAAGAAAATTGAAGTTTGGAGGACTAAATGAGGAGGTGTATCGGGAATAAAGTGCCCAATTGAAAGAAAGACTGATAAATGTAGTACGGAGACTGGACCCCACGTGTAGCTCAGGCCCCGTAAAAAAACCCAAATAGGTAAAAACAACTAGGGAAATTAAAAACACTCGAGGGGGGCATTCCGCAAACACTTCCGCAACCTGCAAATTCTGTTTGCGGAAGTCCGAAATTTGTTTGCGGTTTGGGAAGTGTAAGGAGTTGCGGATTTGCGTTTTCGGAAGGCTTCCACAAACCAAATATTCCGCAAAATTTCCCCGTGGCCCCTGGGGATTTTGACCGATTCCCCACGGCTATTGCCACCGTCCGGGTAGTGGGGATACTCTAAAGGAGGCTGCTTTCCCACCCGTCAACCTTGCCACAGTTTTCAGTGAGCATTCATGCAAAATACGTACGTGTATCCAAACCTTTCTTTCTGCCTCGCATTGTAAAATATGTGTTTTTTTTTACCCTATTTTTTTGGGTTTAAACTATATAAAAATTTTTATTTTTGTGAAAAAGTTTTTTGATTTTA
>JACEEZ010005348.1:330000-337500 GCA_016584305.1 Chionoecetes opilio | reverse complement strand
TTGAAATAGTAGCAGTATTAGTAAATAGTAATAAAAAAAAAATAAAGAAAAGTATTGTGGTACTAGTGGTGGTAGGAGGAAGGGGGAGAGTATATAGAAAGTAGTAGTAGTAGTAGCATAGTAGAGTATAGTAGTCCCCAGTAAATTCAGCACTCAACACTCTACCCAGCACCCCTTTTCCTTTTTAAATCCAGCACCATTTTTTTGAACATAGGCCCCTCTTTTCCCGGCATCTAGTTCACTCCCCCCTATATTTTTGCAAACCATTCGATTTTCCCCAGCTGACTTTGACTCCTCCTCCCTCCCCCTTCCCCAACCCTCTCCTTCCCCCCCCCCCCAACCCCCCTTTTCTCTCTCTCTCTGCTTTAAAGCCCCTCACGTTGCACCATTTCCCTTCCCTTTTTTTTCTCGCCCTCCCAGCTCTCCTTAACCCCTGGGGCCCCTGACACTTGTTATACCACCACACACACACGCCAGCACACGAAACACACCCCAAACACACAAACACACACACACACACACACACAATGAAAGCCATAAGCTCTTTGGCGTTTTCAAAAAATTTAAAAGTCAACACGGGGGATTGTTTATTGTTTTGGGGACTTTTTAAAGGACATACTCTCTCTCTCTCTTCTTCTCCCCTGCTCTCTCTCTCCCCCTCTTTCTCTCTCTCTCTTCTCTCTCTCCCCTCTCTCCTTCTCTCTCCTTCTCTCCTCTCCTCTTTTCCTCTCTCTCTTTTCTCTCTTTTTTCCGGTAAAGCGAAAAAAAAAAAAAATCTTAATTAAATACCCCAAAAACTTTTTTTTGGGGGTGCTTTCTTTGCGTTTGAAAAAAATTAAAAAAGTAAGAGTAATGATAATGTAATGATAATAGTATTAATAATAATAATAATAATAATAATAATAATAATAATAATAATAGTAATAATAATAATGATAATCTAGCGAGTCATTGGATTTCTTATTCTTTCCTTTCCGCACTCATCAGTCTCGGTCAAGACATGGAAAATTCTGAACTCAAACAAACATACATAAAAAAAGCCACGACGTTTCACTTTTCGTAGTTTAACCCCTTGAGGCCCAGAACGTAATTTGCATTGTAATTTGGGTGTCATTAGACGAGTTTTAGTTAATGTAAGCAATATTTTATAGATATGACCTGTTTAGTATCCTTGTCGACTAATAATTTGGTATATTAAGTGACTTTTCTTAATTTTATGGCTCGACAACATACAGCTTTTTATATCAAAGGAAAGAACTGGGCGTGAAGGGGTTAGGGTTAATAAGTCAAACCAAAGAAACCTCCCTCCATGCCCACATTATTTTATTTTATTTCTTCCATTTCTTTCCGATTCCTTCTTCCTATCTACTCCTGGTTTCCTTTATTCCTCCCTTCGTTATTCACAACCTCCATAACTCCCTTCATATTTTCCTTCTTTCCTTTATTTTTCATCTGCCGAAAACACAGGCAATTAAGTTAGGTACACGAGATCTTGGGATAATTCAGCGGAGAGAACTTAAATAGAGTTAGTAATGGAATGTAGTCGCCTAAGTGGTATGCTACACACACACACACACGCACACACACACACACACACACACACGCACACACACACACACACGCACACGCACACGCACACACACACACACACACACAGTTGTACCTCAAGGCAGTGTGACAGGTATACTATCGGCTAATAACTCAACAATACCTGCGGCCATTATTAACAGCAAGGAACACTCGGGCCTCGGCTAAAGTTAGGGGTGGAGGTTCTCTATTTCTATTTTCCCACCTTCTTACTTAAATATTTTCGAGAGAGGAGTGACAAGACACCTCCCGTACTAAATTGGCCCAGTCCCCTTTCTTTATTCTCTTACTGTCTTCTTTATAGGGACTGGCAACTAAACAGGCTCTTTGTTACTTTTAGTTTTGCCCTTGGCCAGTCTTTTGTGATGTAAAAAAAAAAAAAAAAGCGGCCGAGGGGTTAGCGCCTGGAATGGGTGAGCTCGAGGTCTTGAGTTCGATTCCCACTGAATATTACCCACATGCTGCCTCTCAACCCCACCTTCGACGACGAGTGCATAATAGGATAACGAAGGACGCGGCATAAACCTCTAATCATCACAGAAAAAGCCTGCTGACGGTATAGGCTCAAACATGACAAAAAAAATAAGGAAAAAAAAAAACGGGAAATGCTGCAAAACCGAAGCGACGTACCTAAAAAAAAAAATAATAATAAATGAAAAATAAAAACAAGCCAATTTCACGTCTAGCCTCAAACATGACAAAAGAATTCAGAAAAATGAAAAAAAAAAACGGAAAATGCGGCAAAACCAAAGCGATGTCCCTAAAAAAAAAAAAAGCCAATTTCACGTATTCGGTCCCAGGGTTAATGAAAATCAGTCACCCGGCATCGATCTAAATAAAGATTCGTCGTGTCTTTGCAAACTGGAAAAAATAGAAAAGAAAAGAAAGGTGTGGGAAACGGGGGGGGGGGAGGAGGGGGGGGAGAACAGAAAAAAAAGGTGGAACAAAAGAACGCCGCCAGCAATTGCAAAACCTCCACCGCTTTGGTTGAGCTGTCAATCCCTCTTTGGCGTAAAGTAACATTTCCTCATTGTAACGGACCAATAACTAAGCCAATGGGATGTACGGCTTCAATGCATCAATAGTCGGCGATCTTTCAAAGAGAAAGAACATAAGAACATAGGAACATAAGGAAGTTACAAGAGGCCGCGAGACCTACACGTGGTAGTTCCTGTTACTCAACACTACCTACCTCCACCTTTCATCTCCATCCATGCATATTTATCCAGCCTCCTTTTAAAGCTCCCTAATGACTCGGCACTAACTACCTGTCTACTGAGTCCATTCCAATCATTTACCACCCTATTTGTGAACCAGTTTTTCCCTATTTCCTTTTTAATTTAAATCTACGCTTTTCCAGTTTGAATCCGTTACTTCTTGTTTTACCCTGATTATTAGCCTTAAATTTTTTTGAAAGAGCAGAAACAAAGCACCATCGTACGAACCATAAAAAAAAAAGTCAATTTCACGTTTTCGTATTCAAGATCAATGAAAATCAATCACCCGGCATCGATAATAATGAAGATTCGTGTCTTTGGAAACGGAGGAGGGGCGGGAATAGAAAAGAAAAAAATTATGAAGTAACGGATTCAAACTGGAAAAACGTAGATTTAAAAAGGAAATAGGGAAAAACTGGTTCACAAATAGGGTGGTAAATGATTGGAATGGACTCAGTCGTCGGGTGGTTAGTGCGGAGTTAATAGGGAGTTTTAAAAGGAGGCTAGACCAATTCATGGATGGGGATGAAAGGTGGATATAGGTAGTGTTTAAGTAACAGGAACTACCACGTCTAGGTCTCACTGCCTCTTGTAGCTTCCTTATTTTCTTATGTTCTTATGTTCTTACGGCTATTAACCAGGGTAGAACAAGAAGTAACGGATGCAAGCTGGTAAAACGTATTTAAAAAAGAAATAGGGAAAAACTGGTTCACGAATAGGGTGGTAAATTATTGGAATGGACTCAGTAGACAGGTAGTTAGTGCTGAGTCATTAGAGAGCTTAAAAAGGAGGCTTGATAAATTCATGGATGGGGATGAAAGGTGGATATAGGTAGTGTTAGGTAACAGGAACTATCACGTCTAGGTCTCACTGCCTCTTGTAGCTTCCTTATTTTCTTATTGCATTATATGTTTGTCTGTTTTCATTGGATACTGTGGTAGGAAACTCCATCAAGAGGAAGCTTAATTTTTTTATGTTCTTATGTTCGAAAAGAAAGGTGCAAATACGAACATAATAATGCGCAGTTGGCTTAAACCGTCGCACCACCTCGTTAAAACATGTAATGAAACCAGAAGCTCTTCATCCCAAGGCGGCGAAGATGATACTCTGTCACGTAACCGGCTTTATGAAGACAAGTTAGTAAGAATTATGACTCGGAAGAATTATTATTTATCAACGCCGCTAAGTGGGACCAAGGCCTTACACAACACTGACAATTACTGATGTTGAAACCACTGACTTATTTCATTTCCTTACTGAAGAAATAATGTACTTAACTCCTTTTTAGGCCTTTCAAAATACACAGAAATTTACTGCTGTTGAAACTACTGACTTATTTTATCTCCTTCATGAAGAAAAATAATTTACTGAATTTTTTTTTTTACTGTAGATAACAGTAAAGTCGCCACCTGCAGTTATGTCGCCAGCCGCCAAATATTACGAATTATAGCATCACTACTGATTTTTATGTGCCACTGAAGATGTTACGCAGTAGTTTATATCATGACTGTATAATCTACCCTGTTTCAGCGTTGTTTTATGCTTTGTAGCTGCAAGTATAGACGGTTTCAAATTTCGCTACGCATTTTTTTTTCGGGCGACGACGACAGCGGTACGACACTCGGTAAATAAACACTAGATGGCGACTCTACTGTTGGTAGCCACTTTGTAGATATTTTTGTAATTTGTTCATTTATAGCCATAATATGACACAGATGAAGACACAAAATGACACAGACTCTCCAGATAGCCCCTTCTAACTTTCCTGAAACCATGGATGTAGAAATGTAAGTATGAACGCCACCACACGTCTGTAAACAGAAAAAAAAGTTGTCCTGGCGACTTAACTGTTATCTACGGTAGGCCTTACAAAACACCCAAAGAAAATTACTGATATTAAAACTACTGACGTAATCTATTTCCAACATGAAGAAATTAATATACTTAAGCCCTTTTTAGAAGAACAAAGATACAATGCATGAAAGAATTTTACTGATGTTGAAACTACTGACGCATTTTATTTTCTACATGAAAGATATTTATGTACTTTAGTTCTTTTTAGAATAACAAAGATACAATATATGAACTAAACATGATAATATTACCGAAGATATTACTAAACGGAAAGAAATTTACTGATGTTGAAATTACTGGCACATTATATTTCCCACATAAAAGAAATGAATGTACTTATATCCTTTCAGAAAAACAAATACAATAACTACATAAACTAAACATGATAGCATATTACCGTAGATATTATATTGTAAAATGGACCTAGATAAAATAGTAACTACCATGAATGTTAGATATTCCACAGTCGATAAAGTAAATATAAAAATACAATACAAGTAACAAACAATAAATGACATATCGAAATTATAGAAAGAAGAAAAATATTATAGGAAAAAAGGAACTAGATAAAACAGTAACCACCAAAAGTGTTGAATAATCTACGATCGATAAAGTGAATAAACAAATACAACATAAGTAGGTAACAATACATGACATACCGAAATAAAACACACGCTCCGTAAGTGACACAAAAGATATCACAGAAAGTAGGACAGTTTCACAGATTTTTTTTTTTTTTTTTTTTTTTTTTACATCACAAAGGACTGGCCAAGAGAAGAAAAAAAGAGGCCGCAAAAAGACTATTGTGCAACCTAACACTATCAAACATATTTTTTCCGACTGAAATACATGTGTGATGCAAGTATCGTTAATCTAAAGAGCCTAGAATTATGTCATCACCACGGGAGTAACTTTAAGGCCAACTCATTTAATCATAATCTTGTACACACCCTCCTCGTCTATGTAGTTTCCCACTCTTTTTCTTTAATAAACTTGTACAAACTAGGACTGATGAATTCGAATCGGCAAAACGCACGTCGATTGTTAGTTGGCTGTCACGTGAGAGCGACACCTGTGCAGTTTTTTTTATGCTTACTGGACGTTTGAGTTAGCACATAGGAAGTGGCGACAATGCTGAATGTAACACTTTGCTTATCTTACTACCAGTGAGAATGAGAGAGAGAGAGAGAGAGAGAGAGAGAGGAGAGAGAGGAGAGACGAGAGAGAGAGAGAGAGGAGAGAGAGAGAGAGAGAGAGAGAGAGAGAGAGAGAGAGAGAGAGAGAGAGAGAGAGAGAGAGAGAGAGAGAGAGAGAGAGAGAGAGAGATAGAGAAGAGAGAGAGAGAGGAGAGAGAGAGAGAGAGAGAGAGAGGATGAGAGAGAGAGAGAGAAGAGAGAGAGAGAGAGAGAGAGAGAGAAGAGAGAGAGACAGAGAAAGAGAGAGAGAGAGACAGAGCGAGAGAAAGAGAGAAATCAGAAAATCATGTGCATTGAACAGAATTAAGACAGACACGAACCCTAATGTTGGTCTTAAGTCTAGTTTACCAGCGAGAGAGAGAGAGAGAGAGAGAGAGAGAGAGAGAGAGAGAGAGAGAGAGAGAGAGAGAGAGAGAGAGAGAGAGAGAGAGAGAGAGAGAGAGAGAGACAGAGAAAGAGATAAAGAGAGAGAGAAACCAGAAAATAATGTGCATTGAACAGAATTAAAACAGACACCAAACCTATTGCTGGTCAAAGTCTAGCTAGTTAGTATTTTTCCCCGTAAATCTATACAAACTAAGCTAAATATACGGAACTGGTGTGCGAGATGTCACCATGAGGATCGTTATAGTGGCGGCGGCTGTCTGGCTTCGGGGAGGTGACAAGGGTCTCTTATGATAGCAAGTTATCATGTGATGTAACTGAGCTCGTCGCGGGGAAGCTGAAAACAACACTGTGGCTGCTATATATACACAGACGTTCTCAATGTTTTTTAGCTCTGCCAGTATTTATCAAAGTTTTTCCTTGGTAGTATTAGTTTATTTAGTTAGTTAATTAGAAAGAAAGAGAAGAAGCAGAAGGAGAGCGAGAGAGAGAGAGAGAGAGAGAGAGAGAGAGAGAGAGAGAAGAGAGAGAGAGAGAGAGAGAGAGAGAGAGAGAGAGAGAGAGAGAGAGAGAGAGAGAGGAGAGAGGAGAGAGAGAGAGAGAGAGAGAGAGAGAGAGAGAGAGAGAGAGAGAGAGAGAAGATTAATAAATGTTACAAAATTGTTCGATCAATTTTCCTTCATCTTAATTCGATCAATTTTCCTACATCTTAATTCTTAATCACACCGCCAGTATTTAAAGTTTCCCTTGGTAGTTATTAGTTTATCTAGATAGTTAGTTAGAGAGAAGATAAAAGAAAGAGATAGGATTAGTAAATAACGTGATACAAGAATATTTCGATCAATTTTCCTTTTTCTCTTCTTCCTACTCTCTCTGTTCCTTCCATTATACAGTTTCAAGCACTTCATTTTAGCTTTCGGTTTTTTTTCCCATCTTCGTATTTGCTATATCTTCTTGCCCTCTCTCCCTCCCTCTCCTCTCTCCCTTCCTTCCTTGCCCTCCTCCCTCTCATCCCTCAGCTCCTCAATCTCAAGTCTTCATTATCGTTTGACAGTTTGATCTGAAAACGCTTAACTTTTTATTCCAAACTTTCCCTGCTCCTCTCTATCTCTTCCTCCTCCTCCTCCTCCTCCTCCTCGGTAAAAACAACAGAGTCCAGCCTTTAGGTCAGCTTCTTCAAATGCACGATAGCACACTAGTCCCTCCTTTCTTCTCTCCTAATTTTCCTCCCGTCTTTTCCCGTCGGTGAAATTTCGTTTTAT
>JACEEZ010005348.1:312500-322500 GCA_016584305.1 Chionoecetes opilio | reverse complement strand
AGAAAAAGGGAGAGGTATTGAGAGAGAAGGAGCGAGGGCGAATACCTTCATTAAACTCTTCGAATCTTCAATGGCAATGAAAGTTACCTCGTTTCAGTTTCTTCCTGTTCCTCCTCCTCCTCCTCCTGTTCCTCCTCTTTGTCCTCTTTCCCTCTCTCCACCACCGCTGCCATCGTCGCTACTTTTCACTTTGTCAACAGACCTCACCTAACAGAATCCTTAATGCAATACGCCCCGCATGAATTAGTCAAGAGCCTTGCCAACTCCTGCGTCAGATGGAAGTCTCTCTCAGAATCAACAACATAGTATGGAAATCAAGACTGACTCCCTCCGCCTCTGTACTTAATATCTCTCTCTCTCTCTCTCTCTCTCTCTCTCTCTCTCTCTCTCTCTCTCTCTCTCTCTCTCTCTCTCTCTCTCTCTCTCTCTCTCTCTCTCTCTCTCTCTCTCTCAAGGCCGGGAGGAGGGTAGAAAGGAAAGCACGATAAAGGAGGAAAAACATGGAAAAATCTAAACAATGTTATAACCCAATATTTAATCAATGAACGTTTCCAAAAAGAAGAATAGTGTGGTAATATTGTGGACAGTTTTGTTCCCATGGTGTCGTGAAGCTCTTCTCCTGAAGGCCTAAAGGTCGTAAGCGGATCAAGAAACAGAATAATGCAAAATGTCCCACAGCATATTTTTTCTTTACATCACAAAGGACTGGCCAAGGGCAAAAATACAACAACAAAAAACCCGCTAGCTGCCAGTCCCCATTAAGAAGACAATAAGAGATTGCAGAAAGAGGGGTGGGCCAATTTAGTTCGGGAGGTGTCTTGTCACTCCTCTCTTGAAAAAGATGCAATCGGTAGGGAGATGGAAAAATAGATACATGAAGGGAGTTTCAGAGTTTACCAGTGAAAGGGATGAAACCTTGAGGCCCAGTTCTGCTTTTAGAACCTAACCTAACCTAACTTAACATAATCTGAACCTAACCTAGCCTAACCTAACCGAACCTATTTTAAAGTCTTTGCACTAACCTAGAACCAGCCTTGATCGTCACCAGAAATATTATTCAACACTCTCCGCTGTTTATATTTAGACGAAGATGTGAAAACACTAAGAAATGCAGCATGTGGTACGGACAGGAGCAGTTCTAGTGGGCGAGCGGGAGGAAAAAAGACGGCGGAAAGAACAATGGATCTAATTTGTGTGCTGAGAATGGTGAGTCGGGGCGGACGGGCAAACGGGTGGGCGGGTGAGTGAACGGACGGGCGGACGGGCGAGCGGACAAGCGGACGGACGGACGGACGGACGGGCGGGCGGGCGGACGGGCGGACGGACGGGCGGGTGGACGGGCGGGTGTGTGTGTGACTGTATGTGTGTGAGCGTGAGGTGTGTGGGCGTCTTAAGCACCGCCCGTGGGTAGGGAAGGAGCTGGGCCACAAAAGAGTCAGTGAAGATCAAAAGAAGTAAAGACTCAAACGAAGCACACAATTAGCAAGTTTATGCCTGGCCCGTGACCCTAAGAAAGTCGTAATGATTTGAGAAAGACGCGGGGAAAGTTTGCCTCTTGCCTTCGTTATAATGAAAGAGTGAGAAAGAAAGAAAGAACACAAGAAAGAAAGCAAGGAATCCTCTTCATTTACGCAGTCTTAAAAATCTACAAATATTCACATTTCAAAACGAAGATAAGGCTTAAGTAAAAGCGTAACACACAATACTCTGAAGTTGTTGTTTTCAGGCAAAAGGAATACATGACGTGCCCAAAGAATATGGAAACAGAGAGATTACACCAAAGACCTAACCGTAACCTAACGTAACCTAACCTGACGTGTTCAAGAGTAAAGTAGGCGAACCTTTCCAGACTTGGTTAATATGCGAGCAGGTCACACAACGCGAGAGACTTTCCACTCGCTGACAGAGAAGCAGTAATAGAGAAATAACACCTTTGACACCATCCCCTGCTGCCTCAGGTTTCATATTACTGAAATACAGAATGAAAGAGATTTTTTTTTTTTTTTTTTTTTTTACATCACATACGACTGGCCAAGGACAAAAAAAAAGAGGTAACAAAGAGCCCGTTTAGTTGCCAGTCGCTATAAAGAAGACAGTAAGAGAATAAAGTAAGGGGGGTGGGCCAATTTAGTTCGGGAGGTGTCTTGTCACTTCTCTCTTGAAAAGATTGAAGTCGTAGGAAGGTGGAAAAAAAAAAGGTTTGGCACTATACCTTGGAAAAACATCTTGATAACAACTGGATAGAGAAAAGCTTTTGTAGTAGGTGAAAGAGAGGAGTAATTACTGAACTGGACTAAAAACCGAAGGGAAAAGTGTGAAAGATGTTGATTGAGGAAGGAAAGCTTGTGAAAAAACTGTATATATCGAGTTTTATTGCGAGTATGAGTGCATTAAAAAAAAAAAGACCTGACTGGCTGACTTACTGAAATACTTGAATATATGAACAAAAAATACGAAAACTGATAGATGAAGACAGACGAACAGACAGACAGAATGGCATAGAGAAAAAAAGGATGAAGATACCTCTTTCTTAGCACTATATACCTTAGAAAAACAAAGAAAAGCTAATGCATGGATAGAAAAGAGGAGTAACTGCTGAACTGGACTAGAAATCGAAGGGAAAAGTGTGAAAGATGTTTATTGAGGAAGGAAAGCTTATGAAAAAACGTTTGGGTTTGAGTTTTATTATACGAGGATAGTGGATAAAGCGTAACATCAATCCCTACAGTCTTGGCCGACTAAGGCTACAGTAACTCTTTCTTATCTCGCTGTGGGTGTGTGGCGAAAAAGTGCCGCAGTATATACAAAGCAGACGCCACCACTGCACTGCCACTAATTAGGAAATCGGAAATGTGTTTTGGATGACGTTATAATGAGGTGGACGTTTGGACGTTGATGCCACGTATAATGACAAAGGCAATTACTAGTTCTGCGTCTATTGGGAGTGTTCATCAAAGGTAATTATGGCAGTGATAGAGAAATGACAATTAGTACCTGCCACTTATACGTGTGTTTATCAAGCCTGAGTAAGTGTGTGTGTGTTTATGTTTGATTAGGCGCCCGATAATTATTGATGTAGCGCGCGCGCGCACGCACGCACACACACACACACACACACACACACACACACACACACACACACACACACACACACACACACACACACACACACACACACACACACACACACACACACACACACACACACACACACACACACACACACACACACACACACACACACACACACACACCTATGACCTGCTGACAGGTCCTGCTCACAGGTTCCAGCATTACTCAAAGACCGGTAATAATGAGCTCCAAGCTCGCAGCGGGAGGGTGAAACTGGCGATCGCGAGTCCTTCTCGGGTGGACAAGACCATGGGTGAATGACACACACACTAATAATTTGTCAGCAAGGGGTTGGCAATAGATGGGCTTTTTGTTACGTTATTTCTACCTCGCTCTCTCTCTCTATCTCTCTTTGCTTTTGGTCCCTTCCCTAAAATATAAAAAAGAAAAAAACACGAATAAAGATACACAAGCAGGCAGCGGCATCCCAGACATGGCCGTGTCTTTATCTGAGATGAAGCTGTGTCGCCAAGGTTTAATATTGGCTACAATAACACACAGACGCCGAGACGCCCGAAGTTCAGCCCTGCCGCCCCACCAACCCAAGCGAGACAGAGGCGCGGGACTGGGAGCTCCGAGGCTATTTAGTTAGTCTCCATAACAGCATTAGACTCATAAAGGCTTTGTACGAGAGAGATTGCCTCGCTCTCGCCTCTACCCTCCCAGCCACTCCCGCCAAGATGTTAGCGTCAAGGAGGACTCATGATGTTAATAATATAGGGAGGATAACGCCGCTGCCTCGTATTGCTCGAGGCTTTATGCAGCTTAGAACGCCAGCATGGATAATATTTCCCCCTAACATATTCCCCCTTGACAATTCCCCGGTTCTACTCCAGTTTAAACCAATACAAGGCACGTAGTTATAAACGTCCTGTAGATCTGACAATTTGCAGCATTTCTAACCCCTACAGTACCCGTCCTAAATTGAAAATAGAGGTGGAGGCGTTCTTCTGCAGGATAACCCACACTACAGCTTTTATGACGATAATTCTAACACTGAAAATTATCAAACTAATGAAATAAGAGACTATATTAATATATTTTCTTTAATATATTAAAGAGAATATAATTAATTTAATATATTAATTCAACAATGGCATTCATTCACACTATCTAGCCCAGTGTTTCTTAACATTTTTACCACCACATCTCATTATTAGTTGGTTCTTGCCTCCATTCCCCAACCCCTTCACTTATCCAACCAAGATATTTCAAAATAATCCTGAATCAGAAAGAAAAACTGAAAAAAAGGCGTTTTGAACACTTATTGTGCACATAATTATTCATGAACACCTTGCATATATACACCCAGCAGGTTTAGTTAGATCACGCCTAGATAATTATGATAATGATTATGATTATTATGATGATAATAACTATTAATAATAATAATAAAAAAATAATAATATTGCATAAAAGTCTATAAAAGATATTGAAACGTGGCAAGGCGTTACCGCAGAGTTTATCACCCACGCTACTTGCCTCTGTACCGACTTTCTTTGCTCACCCTCGCGCGCGAGCTTCATGTTAAAGCGAAGGCCGAGCTTCAGGTCAAATACTTGACATTTCTTTCTTTTTCTCTCTTGGCTCACGCCCCCTAGGTAATTACCCACGCCCCCATAAGGGGGGCGCCCCCCAGGTTAAGAACCGCTGATCTAACCTAAGCAACTGAAACTTTCCTTGCACTTTTCATAAGATATTAAAAAATGCAGCCATCAGTGACGATAGTGTGATATCATACATAGGAAAACTTCATAAGATAATGCATGAATAATTGTTATCAAAGGCTGAGCAGGTAGCATGTCAAATCGTGCGATAAGACTAACACCATCTCACCACCACCCTGCTTACCCTCACTAACATAGTATTATAGGTGACTAATTAACGAGTGATTCCCGTTATGGTGTGATAGAAATGTTTTTTTTATCAACATTGTCAATCATTATAAATTTTATAATCCCATGTAAAGATACAATACAATGCTATTTTTGCCTATGCAGGTGGTAGGATATCTATTAGACATTTCTAAAAAGTCAAGGTTTGCCTTTTCTTTCAATTATAAGTACTACCGTCAGGGCCGGATTGTGACCTTTTGGGGCCCCTAGGCTAATTAAATTGTGGGCCCCCTCAGACAAAGCCACCTTTTGGGGCCCCTAGGCTAATTAAATTGTGGGCCCCCTCAGACAAAGCCACCCTCTAACTCGCCCGCACCCGATTGTTTTTTACATTGTATAGCAAAATAAGTGAGCTGAAAAACAAAATATACGCTACATTCACAAATAAGTGTTTTAATGTGTTTAGCACGATGATAAACAAACATGGACTGGGGCCCCATGATTTACAGCTAGGGTGCCAAACAGGGGCCCTTTATCTCAAATAAAGGCCCCAAACAAAGGCCCTTTATCTCAAATAAAGGCCTCAAACAGAGGCCCTTTATCTCAAATAAAGGGCCTCAAACAGGGGCCCTTTATCTCAAATTATTTGTAATTTTATTTTAAGTTAAATGAATTATTCAGCAATGCAAAATATCATTTTTCAAACAAAATTATATTTGGAAATCTTTTAGCAGGGACCCCAGGTTTGGGGCCCCCAAGCTTGAGGGGCCCTAGGCTGCAGCCTATACTAGCCTATAGGATAATCCGGGTCTGAATACCTTAGATAACACTAAAGTCGCCAGGACAACAATTTTTTATTTTTTACAGACGTGTGGTGGCGTTAATACTTACATTTGTACATCCATGATTTCAAGAAAGTTAGAAGGGGCTATCTGGAGAGTCTGTGTCATTTCGTGTCTTCATCTGTGTCATAGTATGGCTATAAATGAACAAATTACAAAAATAAAACAGAGTGGCGACGTTGTTAACAGGACTACACTAAGGTCGCCATCTAGTGTTTATGTTCTGAGTGTCCTCCCGCCGTCGTCGTCGCCCGAAAAAAAACGCGTCGGAAATTTGAAGCCGTATATACTTGCAGATACAAAGCATAAAACAACGCTGAAACAGGGTAGATTATAGTCATGATATAAACTACTGTGTATCATCTTCAGTGGTACATAAAAATCAGTAGTAATGCTATAATTCGTAATATTTGGTGGCTGGCGACATTATTGCAGCTGGCGACTATACTGTTATGATGCTATCTACGGTAGAGAGTAAAGTGTAGGTATGTGTGTTAAGAAAGCTATAATTCCCATCCTGTCATTCTCGTAACTTGTAGTGTAAACTCGTAACTTTTATGTAAGGCTAATGTAAGTTTTGTAAGAGATGTAAATAAACTTAACAAAAAAAAACTAACTAGTCTACTATAACTCGTAACTTGGCCAAGGCACGTACAGTACTCACTCTTATAGCCAGCCTCTGCCTTCGTCACTGCACACACTCAACAAGTTCCCGTTCGGTCTTGTCTCCTTCTTCTTGTTGTGACCTTTGACGCTTAGTATCGCTTCATAGGTCCTCTTCAACTTCGTCTCCTTAGTTAACAACCTTGTCAACTCTTCTCTTGGCTATTTCACTTGGGATCTTAATCTGCCACTTGATAACAAACCGTGCGGGAGGCCACACTGATCCCACAATGCACCGCGACGCCAAACAAATACACTATTAACAAATAACCTCAACCCTCTTCTCATAATACACCGAAATAAATTCTACTGTAATAATTAGAACATAAAACTTCAATATTTACGTCTAACATTAAACTTTTATCTTTTTTGTTTTTCATCTTTTCCACTTTTCCACTTGTACCGGGTAGGTAGCCTACCAGCCTATATTATCAAGTAATTATTTTTTCATTCATCCACCACCTCCACCACAACCATCACCACGGCTACCACCACCACTATAGCAACTACCATCACCACCACCATTACTTTTATCATAGACTACCATCAGTGATTATTTGCAGGTTTTCTATGATTATTATTTTAAGGGAAACTACGCTAAATAGTGACGACGGGAAGGTTGATGTACAGGAAATTGAAACAAGACAGATTAATTGGAATACTGTGAAATAAAGGTAAAACAATCATTGATGAGACAAGGAATCGAACGTGGGTACAGTGAAACAAGCAAAAAAAAAGATCAGCGCTGCTAAAGCATATCGTTTTTATTAGAATGGACTCAGCCGTCAGGTAGTTAGTGCGGAGTCAATAGGGAGCTTTAAAAGGAGGCTAGATCATTTCATGGATGGGGATGAAAGGTGGATGTAGGTAGTGTTAAGTAACAGGAACTACCTCGTGTAGGTCTCGCGGCCTCTTGTAGCTTCCTTATTTTCTTATGTTCTTATGTTCTTATATTCCTATCCAACCTACTACTTCTACTACTACTATACTATTACTACTACTACTACTACTACTACTACTACTCATCTACTACTACTACAACTATTAATGCTACTACTGCTCCTACTACTACTACTACTACTACTACTACTACTACTCATCTACTACTACTACAACTATTAATGCTACTACTGCTCCTACTACTACTACTACTACTACTACTTCTACTTCTACTACTACTACTACTACTACATAATAATAATAATAATAATAATAATAATAATAATAATAATACTTACACCTACTTTTCGTCTACACAATTAGTTTTCGGCAGGGAAAATCGAGCTTTCATGTGACTATTGAACAAGCTTCCTTTCCGGCTACGTATAGACTGCGACAGAGCTCCCAGGAATGAGAGAGAAAAGAGGAGGAAGAAGGAGGAGAGAAGAGGAGGAGAAGAAAGAGAAGAAGGAGAAGGAGAAGGAGATGGAGGGAAGAGAATGGGGGGAGGAGCAGAAGGGAAGAGGGGGGGGCCAGGAAGAAGAGGAAGGAGGGAGGAGGAGGAGGAGGAGGAGAAGGGAAGAGGAGGGCGGAGGTTTACTTCAGTGGCCAGACAACAGCTGCGCCAATAGGAAATAAGTTCACATAAGGTATCACTGCGAGCTCGAATAATTTGAAACAGACTCATACACAGACTTGACTCGCTCCCCTTAACCCGGGGCCACCTCTTCCCCATCCTTTGTCTCGCACTCAACTGTAAGCTTCGTTATATTTTACACCGTACAACCAGGCGTCATCATTAAGAACCTCCGATAAAGTACGTGAAATTCATTCTAAATGCTTTCAAATTGCAGCTTTTAACTCTTGTTTCGTCTAGTTTTTGGAGTAAGATTCGAGACACTTCCCTTTAGTCGTTCGGATTATCTCTCTTTTTTTTTCTCAAACGAGTGATTCATTTCCGGTCAAGTAAGTGATTATTTTGCTATGCTTTCTGTCTTTACGTGGCAGTTTGCGGTGTGGTTACGCGATATAATGAGCGGTGGTTTGTGTGTGCCTTGGAAAGTGTGGTTATAGCTGTTATTCTCTCTAAACTATAATGAATCGTGTATAGAAATTAAGGCGACGCAAACGATAGAATGAATGCAGATCAAGTAAGATAAAAATATAGTCAATAAACGAACAACAGATCCTCAGGTGAAGTCGCTTCGTTATGACGTTGGTAGGAAAAAAAAATGTAAAATATAACATGTATAAATATAGAAGAACATAAAAATATAAGAAATAAGGAAGCTACAAGAGGCTGTGAGAATATAAACGTCAAGTGCAAGATTATCATATACAAACGTACGACAATAACCGATGCCGTTGTTGTGCGAAATATTGTCAAGGCGCGAATTCCTGTAGACCCCTCCATTCATCGCTCTTATTTCACTGGTTTAACAGATTAACTGCTGCTCTGATACATGTTACAGGCAACATCGAGTCACTAGCTTCCCATGAGAACACTTACAAGTAATGATAGTTACTCAAAAGCTTAAAATATCCACGTCAAAAAGTCAGGTTGTGGGAACATGAGTATGGTTTTCATCATGTACTATTTTATCAACTATTATTACTTGTAAGTGTTCTCATGGAAAGATAGTGACTCGATGTTGCCTGTAACGTGTATCGGGGCAGCAGTTAAGCTGTAAAATTAGTTAAATAAGATAGATGAATGGAGGGGTCTACAGGATTTCGCACTGACAAGATTTCGCGCGACACCGTGCGAAAGCGTTAGCGCGGCATCTTTTTTTGTTTACTTTTGAGATGTGTTTTGAGATGATCGGCGGTGCGACTTGCTCCGTGTAACTTTTACCTTTGATTTTTCTGTGTTACAATAAGCTTGGAACTGCAGTGAAAGTGGATCAAGTGACATAAAAGTAAGATCAATAAATGTACTTAACAGCGTGTGCGATAAGGAACTGGAAACCTTATTTAAAAGCGTCGAAGTGAAGGTTAAACCGTCTTACAGCCAGATATTCGTCGTTTCCCCGTGAGAGTGAAAGTGGATCAAATAACATCAAAGTAAGATCAATAAATGTACTTAACGTGTGCGGTAAGGAACTGGAAACCTTAAAAGTGTCGAATTAAAGATGTGAAAGGAGCAATGAACCGTCTTACAGTCAGATATTCGTCGTTTCCCCGTGACATACAGTCTAACGATCAAGATAGACTGTGATAGTGTGATAAAAGATACATAAGATAGACTGTACACAAGATAGACTGTGATAGTGTGATAAAAGATACATAAGATAGACTGTACACAAGATAGACTGTGATAGTGTGATACAAGATACACAAGATAGACTGTACACAAGATAGACTGACAAGTTAGACTGTGATACCCTCTATGACACCTCAGTCTTGACCGAGGGTTGACGGAGCCAACCTGTATATATAGCCTGTATAGGGACATAAGAGGACAGAGGATGTTAGGCTGGTGTCCATTAACCCTCCAGCAACCAACAGTGCCTGCAAGTTCTTCTATCTCCACATGAAGAAAAAGGTTGGTGGACTAAGAGACTGTTTTAGTTGTTGTAAGTTTTTGTA
>JACEEZ010005348.1:280000-307500 GCA_016584305.1 Chionoecetes opilio | reverse complement strand
ATCTTAAGGTCTCATGCTTAAAATGTTGTCTATGTTTACCTGATAATATGGTTAACTATCTATCTTTATAATAATATAAGCGAAAGTGTGTCTGTTTGTCTGTCTGTCTGTGTGTGTGTGTGGTATAGGTTCCGCCCCCCGTGGCGCAAACACCTCATATGGCACATTTTTGGAATCAGGTTGACCAGGGGAAGGTCATAAGCCCACTTATGAGATGATCCGATCAGTTTTTTTTTTTTTTTTTTTAGCAGCCTATTAGCGAGAATTGTGAAAACAAAAGTGGGTTGCGAGAATTGAGGAAGCCTTGATGTAGGGTGATGGGTAATGGGTGAGTGAATGGGTGGGGTGATGGGTAATGGGTGTGGGGTGATGGGTGAGTGAATGGGTGGGGGGTGATGGGTTGGGGGTAATGGGTGATGGGTGAGGGAATAGGTGGGGGGTGATGGGTAATGGGTGAATGAATGGGTGTGTGGTGATGGGTAATGGGTGAGTGAATGGGTGGGGGGTGATGGGTAATGGGTGAGTGAATGGGTGGGGGGTGATGGGTAATGGGTGAGTGAATGGGTGTGTGGTGATGGGTAATGGGTGAGTGAATGGGTGGGGGGTGATGGGTAATGGGTGAGTGAATGGGTGGGGGGTGATGGGTAATGGGTGAGTGAATGGGTGGGGGGTGATGGGTAATGGGTGAGTGAATGGGTGGGGGGTGATGGGTAATGGGTGAGTGAATGGGTGGGGGAATACATAAATTTCTACATCCATGATTTCAGGAAAGTTAAAAGGGGCTATCTGGAGAGTCCATGTTTGGTGGGCCGAAGGCCCACCAAACACAGGTGGTGGGCCGAAGGCCCACCAATAGCCCTCCGCAGGAGCTAGCCAAAAAGTCCGCCCGGAGGGCGGCTTTGCGGCTAGTGATAAAATACAGCTGACATTTAGAAGAAGCGTAGTATTCCCTTCTCCTGGCATCAAATATCAGTCAGGAAGCAGCAAGGGGGCAGGATTTTTTGCCTCGTAAAAAAAAAATAGACTATAATACCTCACACTCGTACAATGCCCCCAAAAAAGGGCTACTCGCTTTCGCCTGACATTTGTATACCGACCACGAGTAGCATGACTAAAAAAAAAAGCCACTTGTTACTTTCGTTGGAGCATTCATAAGAACATAAGAACATAAAGCTACAAGAGGCATTAACACTACCTACATCCACCTTTCATCCCCATCCACCAAATGATCTAGCCTCCTTTTAAAATGCCCTGTTGAATCCGTACTAACTACCTGATGACTGAGTCCATTCAACCCTTTTAGTATTCACAAACCACCCATACCACGCGACGGAACCTTCGTCATCGCCTGGGCCTCATCCAGTCATAAGAACATAAGAACATAAGGAAATAAGGAAGCTACAAGAGGCTGTGAGACCTACACGTGGTAGTTCCTGTTACTTAACACTACCTACATTCACCTTTCATCCCCATCCATGAAATTATCTAGCCTCCTTTTCAAGCTCCCTAATGACTCCGCACTAACTACCTGACGACTGAGTCCATTCCAATCATTTACCACCCTATTTGTGAACCAATTCATCCATAAAGGTCTAGAGTCTTAGAGCAACGTTATTCTTTTGTCTGCATCTTCTTTACTTTAACTAATTTATCCATCTTCTTTTCTTTAACTAATTTGTCCATCTTCTTTACTTTAACTAATTTGTCCATCTTCTTTACTTTAACTAATTTATCCATCTTCTTTACTTTGACTAATTTATCCATCTTCTTTTCTTTAACTAATTTGTCCATCTTCTTTACTTTAACTAATTTATCCATCTTCTTTTCTTTAACTAATTTTTCCATCTTCTTTACTTTAACTAATTTGTCCATCTTCTTTACTTTAACTAATTTATCCATCTTCTTTACTTTAACTAATTTATCCATCTTCTTTACTTTGACTAATTTATCCATCTTCTTTTCTTTAACTAATTTGTCCACCTTCTTTACTTTAACTAATTTATCCATCTTCTTTTCTTTAAATAATTTGTGTATCTTCTTTACTTTAACTAATTTATCCATCTTCTTTTCTTTAACTAATTTATCCATCTTCTTTTCTTTAACTAATTTGTCCATCTTCTTTTCTTTAACTAATTTATCCATCTTCTTTTCTTTAACTAATTTATCCATCTTCTTTTCTTTAAATAATTTGTGTATCTTCTTTACTTTAACTAATTTATCCATCTTCTTTTCTTTAACTAATTTATCCATCTTCTTTTCTTTAACTAATTTGTCCATCTTCTTTTCTTTAACTAATTTATCCATCTTCTTTTCTTTAACTAATTTATCCATCTTCTTTTCTTTAACTAATTTGTCCATCTTCTTTACTTTAACTAATTTATCCATCTTCTTTTCTTTAACTAATTTGTCCATCTTCTTTACTTTAACTAATTTATCCATCTTCTTTTCTTTAACTAATTTGTCCATCTTCTTTTCTTTAACTAATTTATCCATCTTCTTTTCTTTAACTAATTTATCCATCTTCTTTTCTTTAACTAATTTGTCCATCTTCTTTACTTTAACTAATTTGTCCATCTTCTTTACTTTAACTAATTTATCCATCTTCTTTTCTTTAACTAATTTATCCATCTTCTTTTCTTTAACTAATTTATCCATCTTCTTTTCTTTAACTAATTTATCCATCTTCTTTCTTTAACTAATTTATCCATCTTCTTTACTTTAACTAATTTGTCCATCTTCTTTACTTTAACTAATTTGTCCATCTTCTTTACTTTAACTAATTTGTCCATCTTCTTTACTTTAACTAATTTATCCATCTTCTTTACTTTAACTAATTTGTCCATCTTCTTTACTTTAACTAATTTGTCCATCTTCTTTACTTTAACTAATTTATCCATCTTCTTTACTTTTACTAATTTATCCATCTTCTTTACTTTAACTAATTTATCCATCTTCTTTTCTTTAACTAATTTATCCATCTTCTTTATAACTAATTTATCCATCTTCTTTTCTTTAACTAATTTGTCCATCTTCTTTTTAACTAATTTATCCATCTTCTTTTTAACTAATTTATCCATCTTCTTTTCTTAAACTAATTTGTCCTTTATGAGAGAAGGCCATGTCATAGCATAAGGGTTTGTTTGGGAAATACTGAGTTCTTGCCTCTGTACTATACTATAACTCTATATTATATTATATAACTACTATACTATACTATACTATATTATACTATACTATATTCGTGTGTCTATATACTATGTCCGTGTGATTGGTTCGTCTGGAAAATTTGTTTTGATTCATCTCCAGTGTCTCTCCACCTCAGGGGCTTCGGGGCGACATGTCTTAATTGGTGGTAGAGCCGTGGGATCATATCTCTCTCTCTCTCTCTCTCTCTCTCTCTCTCTCTCTCTCTCTCTCTCTCTCTCTCTCTCTCTCTCTCTCTCTCTCTCTCTCTCTCTCTCTCTCTCTCCCCCCCCCCCCCGTCACGTGTTATGTCACTGAGGCAGCATAACGCCAGGGGGGAGACCGTATACCTTTTTTAGTCCTCCTTGAGACACCGTGGAAACAAAGACTCGGGGAACGGTCATGTGTTTACTGGTGGGCACAACAGAGTGACAGAGGTGGTACAATAAATAGCGGGCTGGCTGCCGAATTTACAATGGGCAGCAACCACGCGTCATGATAACAATAAATAAGCAGAAGATTCTCAAAGTCGGCCGCTTAGCTGAGGTGGGCGCGATCTGGCCACACACACACACACACACTGGTGGCTGCGTCTCGGTGAAGTGCCGCGAGTCTTACAAGATGGGACAGTACATGGGATAAACCTGGCAAAGTTTAGTACAGGTAGAGGAAAGATGATTTAAGAATAGTTTCCGGGGGAGGAGGGGGAATGGGGGGAGATTTTAACCGAAGCGTCGCTGTACGCCCTGTTTGAACTGCCCCTGTTGCTGTTGTCGTTGCCCCTGTCCCTGTTGTTGCTGTCGCTGCGCATCCGCTAGCTTCCTCTTTTCACCCTCGATGTAACCAAGCAGATCGTCACTGTCTTCACAAATGAATGGCTTCTTGTGGTAGCAGGCAATGTCGTGCCATTTGATGCCGTCGTTGTAAAGGTTGTTCAGGACGCCAAGACACGACTCGGAAGTCTGGTTGATGTCGAATTCTGCGTTGTCTGGCTGAGGGCCGCCGTTTTCGTGACCTTTCGGGCTCCAGGGTTGGGTTGCCCATCCTGGCGGCTTGAGGTTGGTGGCAGCCATCTTGGTGTTGGTGTTGGACCAGAACCAGCCATTGATGTTGAGGGGTTTGAGGTCTTCACGCGTATCGCAGCCGTCGAAGTCGCAGAGACGGCCGGACGTCCAGATGTAGGTGATGTTGCCTGCGGGACGAGAAGTTTTGTGTTACTACTACTTCAAGAGAGAAGGAAGGTGACGCAAGTGAGAGAGAGACAGACAGACGTATGGAAACAAAGATGCTTGAACACCAGGAAATATCACAGCCAGCAGAAAGAGAGAGAGAAGATAAATAAATAAATAAATAAAGAGTGAGAGAGTTATAGACAGACAAGCAGACAGAAAAACAGACAGATAGGCATACATAAAAAGAATTATAGACAGATATGCAGAGACAGACACACACACACACACACACACATACACACACACACACACACACACTTGTTTGTTTTTCTTGTTTGTTTTGTTTAGAGGATAATGCCTCAGAGCCATAGTGATCTACCGCTGCTGCATATTAGTGTTGGCCGAAGCCACCACCCCGGGGGGGGGGGGTTACAAACCCCCGGCTGGCACCCGGTACCCATTCACTGCTGGATGGACAGGGGCTAGGGATTTAAGAAAGACCACCCATCTATCTTTCGCTCCGCCCGGGGATCGAACCCGGGACTTCTCGGTTGTAAGCCGAGCGTGCTAACCACTACACTACAGAGTTCCCGCACAGAGCACACACACACACACACACACACACACACACACACACACACACACACACACACACACACACACACACACACACACACACACACACACACACACACACACACACACACACACACACACACACACACACACACACACACACACACACACACACACACACACACACACATTAAGGAAAGTGGGGTGGGGCAATTTAGTTCAAGACATCTCCCGAACTACGTAAATTGGCCCAACCCCCTTTCTTTATTCTCTAACTGTATTCTTTATATATGGACTGGCAACTAAACAGGCTTTTTGTTACCTCTGTTTTTTGCCCTTGGCCAATCCTTTGTGATGTAAACACACACACACACACACACACACACACACACACACACACACACACACACACACACACACACACACACACACACACACACAGACAAACCGAAATAAAAAAGATATCAAAGTTCCTTACGCTTGGCAATGAAGACAATGAATGACTTTGTGATGTAAAAAAAAAAAAAAAAAAAACACACAGACAAATCAAAATTAAAAAAGCTGAAGACTCCTTACGTTTGGCAATGAAGTCGAAGATCATTTTGTTCTCACTCTCGCTCTCAATACCGACGGCGTCCATACAATGCTTGCGGCACTGGTTGCGAGCCTCCAGCCAGTCCACCTTGCGTCCCTCCGGCTTGCCTGACTTGGGGTTCACCTCTTTGAAGTCATCCTGATCCCACGAGAAGAAGTAGTTGTGGTTGTCGTGCTGCCACTGTTTGGGACCTGTGGGGTGAGAATAGCAGGTGGTAGTAGTAGTGGTGGTGGTAGTAGTGGTGGTAGTAGTGGTGGTGACAGTAGTGGTAGTAGTAGTGGTGGTAGTAGTAGTGGTGGTATGTAGTAGTGGTGGTAGTGAGAGTTGTAGTAGTGGTAGTGATGGTATAGTAGTAGTAGTAGTAGTATAGTGGTGGTGGTGAGAATAGCAGGTGGTAGTAGTAGTGGTGGTAGTAGTATAAATATTACCATATACCATATATTGATATTTGATACAAGTGGTGGTAGTTGTGGTTTTAGATTAGGTAATTCCTCTTCTCTTTATACTGTAACATACTGTATACCTTTTATATTCGTATCAATGTTTGAGTTTATTTGTTAATTTCGTTGTGTTTTGTATAATATAAGCTGTATATGCCTCTTGGCGAAATAGAAATATCATTATTATTATCATTAGTATTACACAGGGGCATCGTCTGGCTCTTGAATATAGAACACAAGATTATTGAATTGTATATACTTACGATTGTCGCAAAGGGATATCTCTGGCAGCGACAACAGACGCTGACCGGTGACGGCGGCGGCGCAGATCGCCACCACCAGCGCCAGAAGGACAAGGACACGCATTCTGGAAGGAAGGAAAGAACAAGATTAGTACTTTTAATCAGTGCCGTTTCTACACTCTTAGAAAAGAAGGGTAGGAAAAGGGTAGAAAAAGGGTGTCTGTAGTGATGAAATACTGCTACCCTTTTTCTACCCTTACAAATATACCCTTTTGGATCGACGCAAATATACCCTTTTCCGACCCTCTCGTCTAAAAAGGGTAGATAAAGGGTAGATGAAGGTTATAATCGGCAGCATCTACCCTCCAGCCTGGACATAGGGTTTAAAAAGGGTAGTGATGGTGCGATGTAACAATTCGACCCTTAATGTACCCCCCATTTCTGAGAGTGTAGCCTTTTGGGGCCCTATGCGAAATGTTGTTTGGAGGTCCTATTTTGTATAACTATGGTGGGGGGATTCCAAGCCCTCTAAGGTGGTCCGGGGGCACGCCATTAATATTCAAATACAGCAATCTGGTGCACTTTAAGAAGAAAAGAGACTAGATTATAAAAAGAAAGCAAATAATGGCAGCTTGGGGGGGCCTATGAAACCGCGTAATTCGCATATAGTAAGAAACGGCTCTGCTTTTAATCATGCAATCATAAAAGAGCTGAATCATTTAAGCACACGCAATGGGAATTCTACATAAGCCCAAACACGCACTGAGGTCCACTTTCCGCGCTGTCTACTTATGAAGCAATCTGGTTTGTCTATTTTTTTGTTTCATAAATTAATATTCAACAATATTCAAGCCTCTCATGACATGCTCATTTGGGTGGTTCAGTGGTAGCGACTTAGGTTCAAGTGCTGCGTCCCTGCGTTCGAACCCTACTCGTTGTTTGTGTTCATTCTGGCGTAGTGGCAGTTTGCATCGTTATTAACCTCTTATTTGGCTACATGCGAATTTTCTAAGATAGGAAGATAGGATCCAAGTATCATATTTATCTCTCATGGTATTATTGATATGGTAATTCTTGATATAGTCTTGATATTTTCCTTATGGGGAGGCAAATATCTATTACTGTTAACGGTACAGAGATGCCTTAGAGGTGTATGAGTAAGAGGAGAATGAGTAAGAGTAAGAGACAATGAGTAAGAGGAAAAAGAGCAGAGTTGGAAGAAGAAGAGAACGTAAGGACAAATCACAAGGGTATGCAAAGCAATAAAAAATATAATCATTACCCTTGATAGATTAAAGTCAAGCTGGAGTCTATAGCTGCTTCATGGTACAAAAACTGGTACAACCCACATTCATGACTTGACTTACTCCTGACATGGACGAGTAACAGAAAGGAAAATAATACTAAATTCTAGGAAACAATGAGGGAACTTGGATTTCCCCGCCGTCTTACTTACTACCTAGCTGTTGGGAGGGGAAATTCCTGATTTATTATTAAGAAACATACGTATTTTCCTACCATGAAAGAAAATAATGATAGATAATGATAGATACAATGAAAATAATAGATGATTTTTTTCTAAGAGTGATCACATGTTGAAAATTGGAGCTGAACGAAAAAACAAGTGCATGAAAAATAACGAATAACTTTTTAGAGAAATCTGAGAAAACTAAAAAACTGACGAAGCAATAAAAAGAAAAAGAAAGTACGTAGATCAACACACACCCACACCCACACACACACACACGTACTCCGTGGTGCAAGGGAAGCACGCTCGGTTCACAACCGAGAAGTCCCGGGTTTGATCCCCGGGCGGAGCGGAAGCAGATGGGTTGTTTCTTTAAAACCCGAGCCCCTATCCACCCAGCAGTGAATGGGTACCGGGTGTTAGCCGGGGGTTGTGACCTGCTCTCTGGGGTGCTGGCTTCGGCCAACACAAAGCACTAAGGATGAATGATAAAAATGTTGACATGGAGACGGGGCCACACGAGCATTGCTCTGGCCCTATAAAATACAACTAGATGAATACAACTAGATGAATACACACACACACACCACACACACACACATAACGTTTCGATCCGCCATTCACTGCTTTCGTAAAATCCGTCAGCAGAGAGAGAGAGAGAGAGAGAGAGAGAGAGAGAGAGAGAGAGAGAGAGAGAGAATCAGACAGAAAGAGAGAGACAGAGACAGAGAGAGACAGAGAGAGAGAGAGAGAGAGAGAGAGAGAGAGAGAGAGAGAGAGAGAGAGAGAGAGAGAGAGAGAGAGAGACACAGACAGAGAGAGAGACAGCCAGACAGAGAGAGAAAGAGAGAGAGAGAGAGAGAGAGAGATAATGGTAATGTTAGGGTTATGTAGGTGGTGATGGCAGGTAGGGAAGAAGGAGGCAAGGAAGAGGGAAAGGAAGAGGACAGAACCAGCATCCCTTCCCTCCTCTTCCTTTCCCTCCTCTTAATTACTAAGGGAGAGGAGTGAAAGGCTTCCACGACCTTCTGCTGGGGGAGGAAGAAGAGGAGGAGAAGGAGGAGGAGGAGGAGGAGGAGGAAAGGGATAGAGAGAGAAGAGGCGCCACTCCTGTCCACGTTATCTCAATAAACTGAATTAATAGTCAGTCCCTGTCTCTCTCTCTCTCTCTCTCTGGAGGGTGGGGAGGAGCCTTCACCTTTACTATCCTTTATCCCTCACTTTATATTACGTCGTGTAGATTATCACTGACAACTTCGTGTGTAACCAGAAGCTTTGTTGCTGTTTGTTCTTCCTTTGTGTTCCTACTACTACCACTACTACTACTACTACTAATATAATAATAATAATAACAATAATAATAATAATAATAATAATAATAATAATAATAATAATAATAATAATAATAATAATAATAATAATAATAATAATAATAATAATGATAATATTGTTACTGTACTCTCCTTCCTTTTATACAAGTAGTTTATGTATTTTGTAATCCCTTTGTAATCCTTTGTAGTCCTCCTCCTCCTCTACCTCTTCCTCCTCCTTCTCTTCCATCACCTCCTCCTCGGCACATGTCTCGTAATTCTTCCTCCCTTCCTCTCTATCTCTCTCTCCATACCTTCACCCACGTTTTTTTTCTCTTAGGGACCTTTCATAACTATCTGCGGTCACCCTCCCCTTCCACTTCTCCTCCACTCCCCCTCCACTCCCTTCCTTCTTCCTCAACAACTCCTTGAGGCGTTCTCGGGGTCATCCACTCTCATTCTCTTGGCTCACTCTCGCTCTCACTCCCTCTCTCATTCTCGCTCTCACTGGCTCAGTTTTCTTTATCTTATTTTCTGCCTTCTGTCCAATACTCTCTCGCTCTCTTTTTTTTTAGTTTATTGGTGAATTCTTAGAAGTTTTGCAATCAGGATTACTCTCTCTCTCTCTCTCTCTCTCTCTCTGTCTTGAGTAATACACAAGTAACTGTCGGTCGCAACTTCGTCACCGTCGCCAACTTTGTATCTGGATCACCAATTTTAAGGGTGTTGCCTGGCTCTGTGGTCGGAGGAGAGATATAAAAGGATCATAAACTTCTTGTTATGGTTTAGAATAAGTAGTGGCGGAAGTGAGATGCAAAAACTACTCATATGTTGCGACTTAGAATATTTGGCGGCAGTGGTTGGGTTACGATGAATATCCTTGCTGTGGTTTGATACAAATTGGTGACAGAAGTGGGATACGAAAAAAGGGTTTCTTGTGGTATGAAATATTTGGTGGCAGCAGTGGGACACAAAAAAATACCCTTCTTGTGGTATAAAATATCTGGTGTCAGGGATTCAAAAAACGCATCATCAGTGCATAAAGAAAACAAACATCGCACGAATCTCAGCGAATAAAGTACAAATAATGCTCGTGTTTGCCTCCTCACCCTACTTAGCCGTCCCCTAAAAGTCTCTATATGTTAGTGAGAGGCGAGAAAGTAGAGAGATAGAGAGAGAAAAAAAATAGCATAATGACCCCCACGACTTTTTACGGTCCTCTCGTAAAACAAAAATTAGAATGTTGGAGCCTTTAACAGGGTGTGAGAAGGTGATCCTGGTTGGCTGTCTCCCTGTGTGTGTGTGTGTGTGTGTGTGTGTGTGTGTGTGTGTGTGTGTGTGTGTGTGTGTGTGTGTGTGTGTGTGTGTGTGTGTGTGTGTGTGTGTGTGTGTGTGTGTGTGTGTGTGTGTGTGTGTGTGTGTGTGTGTGTGTGTGTGTGTCTGTGTGTTATGTGTGGTGTGGCGAAAGGGAGGGAAGAAAATTGAGAAATGTGTAAAAGTAAGAAGTAAGTGAGCAAGTAAATAAGTAAGTAAGCATGTGATATTCTCGGTTATGTGTTAAGCATGTGAAGGTCGAGTAAAGGAGGAAGCGAGTGATTGTGATAAGTTTCCTAAGAATGCCAGAGGAAGGGAAATTGTAGCCACGAGGAGGAAAAAATATAAGTGCATGTGAAGCACTAAGAATAACAAGTAATAAAAACAATAATACTAATGATAAATAAAATAATAATAAAATAGCACTAAGACATGTGAAAGAGGTGGAAGAGGTGAAAAAAAAGAGGTGAAAGAGTGGAAAAAAAGAGGTGAAAGAGGTAGAAGAGTGGAAAAAAAGAGGTGGAAGAGGTAGAAGAGTGGAAAAAAGAGGTAGAAGAGGTGGAAAAAAAGAGGTGGAAGAGGTGGAAGAGGTGGAAAAAAGAGGTGAAAGAGGTAGAAGAGTGGAAAAAAAGAGGTGAAAGAGGTGGAAGAGTGGAAAAAAAGAGGTGAAAGAGGTAGAAGAGTGGAAAAAAAGAGGTGGAAGAGGTAGAAGAGTGGAAAAAAAGAGGTGGAAGAGGTGGAAGAGGGGGAAGAGGTGGAAAAAAAGAGGTGAAAGAGGTGGAAGAGGTGGAAAAAAAGAGGTGAAAGAGGTGGAAAAAAAGAGGTGAAAGAGGTGGAAGAGGGGGAAGAGGTGGAAAAAAAGAGGTGAAAGAGGTGGAAGAGGTGGAAAAAAAGAGGTGAAAGAGGTGGAAGAGGTGGAAAAAAAGAGGTGAAAGAGGTGGAAGAAGTGGAAAAAAAGAGGTGAAAGAGGTGGAGGAGTGGAAAAAAAGAGGTGGAAGAGGTGGAAAAAAAGAGGTGAAAGAGGTGGAAGAGGTGGAAAAAAAGAGGTGAAAGAGGTGGAAGAGGTGGAAAAAAAGAGGTGAAAGAGGTGGAAGAGGTGGAAAAAAGAGGTGAAAGAGGTAGAAAAGGGGGGAAAAAAGAGGTGAAAGAGGTGTAAAAAAAGAGGTGGAAGGGGAGGGAGGCTGGAAAAAAAGAGGTGGAAGGGTGGAAAAAAAGAGGTGGAAGAGGTGGAAGGCTGGAAAAAAAGGTGGAAGGCTGGACAAAAAGAGGTACAAGAGGTGGAAAAAAGAGGTGAAAGAGGTGGGAGAGATGGAAGAACACAGTGAAAGAGGTGGAAGAGGTGGAAGAACACAGTGTAAGATTATGTAAGACTAATTTGTGTGATGTATTGGCTGAATAAATGAATAAATCTAAGAACACTTGAAGACTGGGAAGAATTATGGCATTTATATCAATCTTTTGGGTGTAGGTTGTGGAACGTGATGGAGTTTCACCTTTGGAGTTCTTTTCCTTTCTCCTTCTATATTATTTATATTATTTATATTATTTATATTATACTGAATGAAAGTTGTAAAGTTAAAGGTTGGAAGAAAGGCAAAGGTTGGAGAGAAAAGAGTGGAAATGAATGTTCTCTATTCGCCCACACACACACACACACACACACACACACACACACACACGCACACACACAACACACACACACAAAGAGGAAAAAAGGAAATTGTGATACTGAGAAACTTCTTTTTTTTTCTTTGTGTGTGTGTGTGTGTGTGTGTATGTATGTGTGTGTGTGTGTGTGTGCGTGTGCGTGTGTGTGTGTGTGTGTGTGTGTGTGTGTGTGTGTGTGTGTGTGTGTGTGTGTGTGTGTGTGTGTGGATGATGCAGCAGTGTAGTTGAATAAATCATAAGGACAAGGTGGAGGAGGGACGAGTGGAATTTGGACATCGAGTGGAAGAAAAAAAACGTGATCAAATATCAAGAGTGTGGAAGGGAATGAAGAATTAAAAGAAAAAAAACCTAGTGGATGAATAATACAAAAATAAAAGTGGAGGAAGAATAATGAGTTGATAAAAAAGGGGAAAATTCAATTGTGAACGAAGACTCAGCTAAAGAAGGAACTATAGATATAGAAGAAGAAAAAAATAGGAATAGATGAGCCGAAAAAGTGGATGCAGAACAAAGAAGATATGTGGATGAAGCACTAAAAATGGATGAGAAAGTAACAGAAAGCCTACGAAATCGAAAGTGGATGAGAGAGAAAGAAAGAGAATTACGAAAGCTCGGGACACAAAAACCGAAAAAAAGCTCGGGACACAAAAACCGAAAAAAACCTCGGGACACAAAAACCGCAAAAAACCTCGGGACACAAAAACCGGAAAAAAGCTCGGAACACAAAAACCGAAAAAGAAAATGAGCAAAATATCACAATCAAAATAAAAGAGCAGTTATTGAATGAACCAATAAATGAACAGCTTTTCAAATGAACTAACTTTTGAACAGAAAAATGTTGGATGTTGGATGAAACTATTGGATGCTACACATGCGTCTCTGGAAATGTGGATGAATGGAGAGACAGCTTAAGGAAGGATGAGGAAGAGGAGGTAGAGGATGAGGATATGGAATAGATGGAGGAGATAAAATGGTGTTGCTGATGGAGATAGAGGAGGAGGAGGAGAGAGATATTTACCTAGTATAGATGGAGGGAAGGAGATGAGATGGTTTTTATGATGGAGATACAGAGAGAATACAAAGAGATTAAGGAGGAGGAGGAGGAGAAGGAGGAGGAGGATATGGAATAGATGGAAGGAAGGAGATAAGATGATGTTTATGATGGAGATAGAGAAGGAGGAGGAGGAGGAGGAGAAGGGAGATATGATATGATGAAGATATGGAGGTTAGGTGGAGTTAGTGATGGAGATATAGGAGGAGGAGGGAGATATGGTATGATGAAGGTATGGAGATAAGATAGTGTTTATATATGATAGATAGAGGAGAAGGAGGAGGAAAGAGATTGAGAGATATGAATATGGTATTATAAAGACATGAAGGTTAGGTGGTGATGGTGGATGAAGAAGAGGTGGAGGAGGACCCACCACCACCACCACTACCACCACCAGGAGGAGGAGGAGAGAGGAGACACTGTAGGTAATCCTGAAGAGTTCGACACACAAGACAGCAGCACTTGTATACAAAATGGGGAGCGGATGAATCACGTCCACCTACCTCGGAGCGACAAGCGGGAATGTTGCCGAAACTACTCCGAGACCTCCTTTATATACCCACCAACCTCCACCACCACCTCCACCACCACCACTCTTCTGCCACCACCACCAACTGACCCTCCCGCTCCCACCCACCATCCCCCATCATCCCCCTCCCCCCACTATCATCACCACTAATGTCCTTCCACCACTTCCTTCACCACTACTACTACTACTGCTATCATCATTGCCTTCACCCTATCCCCCCCACCACTACTACTACTACTACTACTACTACTACTACTGCTATCTCCTTCACCCCCTTCTCATTCCTCTTCCATCACTTCCTTCACCACTACTACTGCCATCATCATCATTGCCTTCTCTCAATCCCACACCATTTTCACCACTACTACTACTGCTACTACTACTACTACTACTACTACTACTACTAATAATAATAATAATAATAATAATAATAATAATAATAATAATAATAATAATAATAATACGACTACCACGACTACTACTACTACTACTACTACTACTACTACTACTACCACGACTACTGCTACTACTACTACTACTACTACTACTACTACTACTACTACTACTACTACTACCACGACTAATGCTACTACTACTACTACTACTACTACTACTACTACTACTACTACTACTATACTACTACTACTACTACTACTACTACTACTACTACTGCTACTACTACTACTACTACTACTACTACTACTACTACTACTACTCCTACTGTCTCCTTCACCCCCTTCTCTCTCCTCTTCTACCTTCCTTTCCTTCTTACTTCTTCCTTTACCACTACTACTGCTGCCATCATCATTGCCTTCTCTCAAGCCCTCATAACCACTACTACTACTACCACTACTATACTGTCTCCTCCTCCTCCTCCTCCTCCTCCTCCTCCTCCTCCTCCTCCTCCTCCTCCTCCTCCTCCTCCTCCTCCTCCTCCTCCTCCTCCCGTTCCAGACACCCTCAATGCTCCCTAACAACAGACGGGTGGCGCCGGACAAACCAGTGAACGCCCAAAGTCAACGAGGCATCGCGGGAAGTCCAGGGTGTTGGGGGCGTTGGGGAAGTGTTGGAGGAGGAGGAGGAGGAGGAGGAGGAGGAAGATGGGAGGAGGAGGAGTTCTTGGTACGTAACGCCCGTCTTCCTACTGCTCCTTCCCTCCTTTTCCTCCATTCTTCTCACAGCAATCCTTCCTCCTCCTCCTCCTCCTCCTCCTCCTCCTCCTCCTCCCTCCTCCTCCTCCCTCCTCCTCCTCCTCCTCCTCCTCCTCCTCCTCCTCCTCCTCCTCCTCTCCTCCTCTCCTCCTCCTTCCTCCTCCTCCTCCTCCTCCCTCCTCTCCTCTTCCTCCTGCTCATACAAAACGACTTAAACACGCTAACAGAATGGTCAAAAACATTGCATTTGAATTTCAACCTTGACAAATGTCATGTATCGGTAATAACAACCCTCATGAAAGTTACATGATGAACGATTTCCAACTAACAAGTGTCGATAAAGAAAAAGATTTTGGCGTTATAATCTCGAAAGATCTCAAACCGAATAACCAAATTATAAAGGTAGAAAAACTGCAAATAAATTGGTTGGCTTTATTGGACGAACTTTCAGTTTCAAATCTGAAAAAGTGATACTCACTCTTTTTAACTCGCTTGTTCGCCCCCATCTGGAATACTGTGTGCAGTTCTGGTCACCTTATTATAAAAAGGACATAGATAAACTAGAAAAAATACAGCGCAGAGTAACCACAATGATACCTAGATTGCGTAATAAATCGTACGAAAATCAGCTCAAAGAACTTAACTTATTCCCATTAACAAAACGAAGGATAAAAGGTGACCTCATCGAAGTCTTTAAAATCTTTAAAGGATTTACAAACGTAGTCCCAGAAAATCTTTTCACTCTAGACCGGTCAAGCTCAACTAGAAACAACGGATTTAAAATAAGCAGGAAACGGTTTGTAACGAACGAGGCAAAGTACTTCTTCACAAACCGTGTTGTAAACGTATGAAATGGGCTGCCCTCAGACGTAGTAAACTCAAATACAATAGAATCATTTAAAAATCGCCTCGATAATATTTCATATCAAATTCCCGGTTGTCACTGTTTATCTCGGAATAATAAATTTATCTCACGGGCCTCTGATGCTTACTCTCATTGCGTGAAATGATTGCGAGTCGCGTCTACACAACCCCTCCCACACGTCTCATACAGCCCCTAGTAAACGGTCACTACTACAACTTTTGACCTGTGACGGGTTGTGGTTCAGTAAGGGCCCTGACAGTTAGTGACCACCATCGGGATTTATATACCAGGGGTCACTGCTGCAGGGGGCATTGAAGTGTACGGCGTCCTACTTGGAAAGTGCACTACCGCAGTGGATTGAACGGAGCTGGGGCCTGATTGACTGCTGCCTCCCAAGAAAGCGCCAGGCAAGGCTGCCGCACCACCCTTGAACTTCCACACTGAGCCTACACCAACACTACATTAGACCTCATGACACACACAGATAGCCCCGAGCATAGACCACTGTATACCTGGACTGCGCACGGAATATCGGCCTGTCGCGCAAGGGCCTGAAGTCGGAGGGCCGCTCAGATTCATATATATATATATACGGATCATATAGACTGGTTTATCAGTATATATGATATACTTGAATCTTCGTAAATGTTTGTTCTATAATATTATCAAATAAAAAACAGTAAAACACGCTAAAGAAATGCCATTACGAGACTATGAAGAAATATGCATGAACTTAATATTCACTTCAACTCTTCGCCATTTAAAACTTTGCGAGTCAACTTTTATCATGAAGGGTATCAATAGAAGCGCAATTTTATTAGCTTTCCATTGCTATATTTCGTTATCTGATCAATGAATTAAAACCATGCATAAATTAGCGTTAACTAAATAAACAAAATCATCAATCGGGTAATTTTCCCGATTGATGAGGTTATTTATTTAGTTAACGCTAATTTATACATGGTACTAATTCATTTATCAGAAAACGAAATATATAAGTAAATAAATAACATCATCAATCGGGAAAATTACCCGATTGATGATTTTATTTATTTATTTAACGCTAATTTATGCATGGTTCTAATTAATTTATCAGATAACGAAATACATCAATGGAAATCTAATAAAATTGCGCTTCTAGTGATACCCTTCATGATAAAAGTTGACCCGCAAAGTTTTAAATGGCGAAGAGTTAAGTGAATATTAAGTTCATGCATATTTCTTCATAGTCTCGTAATGGCATTTCTTTAGCGTGTTTTACTGCTTTTTATTTGATAATATTATAGAACAAACATTTACGAAGACTACAGTATACCATATATACTGATAAACCAGTCTATATGATAGTCCATAGACCACTCTATCTCTTTGTCGGGCGCCCCGCAGGCCCCTATGCAGCCCCGCAATTAAAAACATTGTCGCGTGAACAGTCCAGGTATACAGTGGTCTATGCCCCGAGTTAACGGTTACCACTAGTACTCTCGATCTGTGACGGGCTGTGGATCAGTGAGGGTCCTGACAGTTAGTGACCACCATCGGGATTTAAGGTACCAGGGGTCACTACTGCAGGGGGCATTGAAGTGTACGGCGTCCTACATGGAAAGTACACTATCCGCAGTGGATTGAACGGAGCTGGGGCCTGATTGACTGCTGCCTCCCAAGAAAGCGCCAGGCAAGGCTGCCGCACCACCCTTGAACCTCCACACTGTGTTCCCACTATTACAAAACACACATAACATGACCCTACTATCAAGCACTAAACCTACCCCCACAAACATAGTAGTAGTTAGCCATAGATTACAGCTTTCAACTTTCCTCACAAATTTCATGCAGTTTTTCTATATTGCATGGTATCACTTCATTTCCGGCCAGCTTCGGCTGGAGGGATGGGTGGGTAGGGAGGAGCCTTCTACTTTCCTATCCTTTCTCTCTTATTATCTAGTTAGTGTAGTGTAGTTAAAGCAAGCAGCCTTGTAAGGACCTATTGGTCTGTTGCTGTTTGTGTTTCCTTTGTAATCCTTTTTAATCCTTTGTAATCCTCCTCTTCCTCCTCCTCCTCCTACTCTTTCTTCTCTCTTTTTCCTCCACCCTTCCCACAACAATCCTTCCTCTTCACTCCTCCTCCTCCTCCTCCTCCTCCTCCTCCTCCTCCTCCTCCTCTTCCTCCTCCTCTTCCTCTTCCTCCTCCTCCTCCTCCTCCTCCTCTTCTTCTCTCCTTTTCCTCCACCCTTCCCACAACAATCCTTCCTCTTCACCCCTCCCCCTCCTCCTCCTCATCCTCTTCCTAATCCGTGGGGACTTGATAGAAACCTTTAAGATCCTAAAAGAATTTGATGTCATTAATCAAGAGAACCTATTCGAGCTTTCTCCTCAAGTGACAACAAGAAATAATGGTTTAAAACTAAACGGTCAACGTTGCATCACCGATCTCCGTAAAAATTATTTCAATGTTAGAGTCGTTGATCGATGGAACAAGTTACCAGCAAATGTTGTCGGAGCCAGCACAATAACTACATTCAAAAACAGACTTGACGCGCACTGTAAAGTAAATGGGTATTGATAGTGCGAATTCGTATCTAGTACCTCGTATCGATTAGTTGTAGTGGTAGTGGTAGTTGTAGTTAGTATTTTTCATATCCTATCATTCTGCACTATGAAACTTCCATGTTCCTATCCTCTTTAGGGACATGATATCATTTTCCAACTGTTTTCTTACAAGTAGTTGATAGTTAGTAGTGATACTGAGTTCAGCAGATACCCTCGCTATGGACCAATAGGTCTCCTGGTGTCTGTTATTCCTATGTAATCCTATGTAATCCTCCTCCTCCTCCTCCTCCTCACACAAAACAGAAAACGTCAAGCAATAACTGATCACTTAATGGCATGCCTCAAGGATCAGTGCTTGGGCCTATACTGTTTCTTTCTTTACGTCAACGATACCGACCATGACCTCGCCAGTATAATAGCAAAGCCTGAAGACAACACGAAAGCAATCAAAGCAGCCTGACCCGGTGTTAGGACATTATTCTAAGGCCATATTGACTGCTTGGTTAGGCTAGCATACAAATGGCACATAATGTTTGATGTATACGAATTTTAAGTACATAGTTAAGGCACATAATGTTGAATGTATCTGAATTTTAAGTACATAGTTAAGGCACATAGGGTTGAATGTATCTGAAATTTAAGTACATAGTTAAGGCACATAATGTTGAATGTATCTGAATTTTAAGTACATAGTTAAGGCACATAGGGTTGAATGTATCTGAATTTTAAGTACATAGTTAAAGCACATAGTGTTGAATGTATCTGAATTTTAAGTACATAGTTAAGGCACATAATGTTTTATGTATATGAATTTTAAGTACATAGTTAAGGCACATCATGCTGAATGAATGTTAATTTAAGTACATAGGAAATAGCTATGATCAAATTAGTGAATCAGTAGAAGATATTCAACTTTCTAAAGGTGATCATAAGAAGATTCTGATGTCATCATTTCAAGCCGACCAAGGGAAAAAAATCTCAAATAATTTTTCTCACTCGTTAGAATTCCCAGGCATAGATAGCTCTAGCTCAAAAAAAAATCTCAAATCATTGTTCTCACGCGTTAAAGTTTTCCTGGGATATTTCTATTGTTTGGGGTATTAGTTTACAGAGAAGATAAGTGTTTTCCCATCCTTTCTTTCCCTTGTTCCACTTTCCCTTGCTGAATGTTTCCATAACAACCTTCAACTTTGCCCTCACTTCCTCACTTTAAATGATTATATGTATGGTGTAAAAAAATATGAATAAAACAATAATAAAAAATCTGGTACAGTCCTCGTGAACAGTTTCGTTTGTTCATTTGGACCAATAAGTATGTTGCTGTTTATATTAAAGTTTATCTTTTATTTATTTGTAATCTTCCTTATTCAATCGATGTCAATTTACCCTCCCTTCTTTCCTTCCTTTTTTTTTTTATCTAAGCCTTCCTTCCTCCTCTTCCTCTTACTTCTATCCTCCTCCTCCATCCCTCCTCCTCCTCCTCCTCCTCCTCCTCCTCCTCCTCCTCCTCCTCTCCTCATCCTCCTCCTCCTCCTCCTCCGCCTCCTCCTCCTCCTCCTCCTCCTCCTGCCTTTCGCTCCCGGATGTACGAAGGGGGAGAGAGAGAGAGAGAGAGAGAGAAGGGGTAAGAGGAAAGAGAGAGGAACAAGGTGGAAGTCAGAAAGAGAACATTACCCAGCGACCTTACACACACACACACACACACACACACACACAACACACACACACACACACACACACACACACACACAGAGACACACACACACACACACACACACACACACACACACACACACAGTGCACACACACACACACACACACACACACACACACACACACACACACACACACATACATACACACACACACACACATACACAGTGACACACACACAGTGACACACACACACACACACTTAAAAATACCGTTTCTAAGATGTTGCATTGTATATGATTTACTTCTTTTTTTTTCTTACGTTGACGATAGTGGAACGGGGTCTGCATGTGAGGAGGAGGAGGAGGAGGAGGAGGAGGAGGAGGAGGAGGAGACAGAGGGGGTTAAGCAGAGGAAGGTGGAGGTAGCAGGGAGAGTAAGACCATGACTCTAGAAGGTCAGGTGTTTAGAGGTAGCAGGAGGAGGAGGAGGAGGAGGAAGAGGGAAGCCTCACCCGCTAGGCCAAGGCTTACCACGATTTTATGTGTATGTGTGTGTGTGTGTGTGTGTGTGTGTGTGTAAACTTCCAGCATCTTTCCCACCATTGCCACGACCCAGGAACTTGCAGGTGTGTGTGTGTGCTTTACCCTCCTCCAAGCACTTGCCACACACACACACACACACACACACACACAATAGCTGTCACAAGATTAGGTTTAGAATTAGGTTTAAAGTTTATCTACGTCTCCTTATCCACTGCCTATGTAACCTCTCTCTCTCTCTCTCTCTCTCTCTCTCTCTGGCCCTTGTCTCCATCTTCCTTCATTCCAGTCCAATCTTCCTTTATTGTAGTCTAATCTTCATTCATTCTAGTACTTTTTTCATGCATTCCAGTTCAATCTTCCTTCATTCCAGTCCAGTTTTCACCCATTCCAGTCCAGTCTTCTTCCATTCCAGTCCAATCTTCCTTCATTCCAGTCCAGTTTTCACCCATTCCAGTCCAGTCTTCTTCCATTCCAGTCCAATCTTCCTTCATTCCAGTCCAGTTTTCACCCATTCCAGTCCAGTCTTCTTCCATTCCAGTTCAATCTTCCTTCATTCCAGTCCAGTTTTCACCCATTCCAGTCCAGTCTTTTTCCATTCCAGTCCAATCTTCCTTCATTTCAGTCCAGTTTTCACCCATTCCAGTCCAGTCTTCTTCCATTCCAGTTCAATCTTCCTTCATTCCAGTCCAGTTTTCACCCATTCCAGTCCAGTCTTTTTCCATTCCAGTCCAATCTTCCTTCATTCCAGTCCAGTTTTCACCCATTCCAGTCCAGTCTTCTTCCATTCCAGTTCAATCTTCCTTCATTCCAGTCCAGTTTTCACCCATTCCAGTCCAGTCTTCTTCCATTCCAGTCCAATCTTCCTTCATTCCAGTCCAGTTTTCACCCATTCCAGTCCAGTCTTCCTTCTTTCCAGCCTCTTCTTCATCCATTCCAGTTCGCGTTCGTTTACATGCATCCCGCCGGTACTGTCTCTGCCTCTATCTCTGTCTTCTTCTTTCTTTTTGTTTACATTTATGCCTATAGCGCCTGTATAGGCAGTGACCTCCAGGGGTGGGATGGTAGGCCCTGAAGATTCACTTGAAGGCTGTGATGGTTGGCCCTCGCCCGTGGTGGCGCAGGCAGGATTGTTATAGTGACGCCTACATGTAATTAGAGGCTCATGCCGCCCCCTGTGTCCTCCAATGCACTCGCAATCGAAGGTGGAGTTAATGGGTAGCATGTGGGTGTTCTTAGGCCACTCGACGGTGCAGAAAGATTTTAAGTGGATTTATGGGTCTCACTCGGGTTCGATCTCAGGTCTTCGAGAACTCCACTCGGTGACGCTAACCACTCTGCTACCGCTAGCGCAGTGTCTAAGTCTAATCTTTATACATTCTAGTACTCTTTTCATTCATTCCATTCTTCATCCATTCCAGTCTCTTCTACATTCATTCCAGTTTGTTTTTATTTACATCCATCCCGCTTTTCCTGTCTCTATATAACTATGTCCCTTCCTGTCCTTCCTTGTCCTTGTCCTCGCTGGCCTCTAAAACCTCTTCAGTCTCCATACCAGGGTCGCGAGGTCTCCATGTCAACACTACACCGCTACTTTCCAGTAAGTGAAGGTGTTGGGTAGCGAGTTCCTGGAGCCAGCTTGGTTTATCCTAGGGTTGTGTAAGAACATATACCCCCTCTCTCTCTCTCTCTCTCTCTCTCTCTCTCTCTCTTCTTCTCTCTCTCTCTCTCTCTCTCTCTCTTCTCTCTCTCTCTCTCTCTCTCTTCTCTCTCTCTCTCTCTCCTCCCCTCCTCTCTCTCTTCTCTCTCTCTTTCTCTCTCTCCTCTCTCTCTCTCCTCTCTCTCTCTCTCTCCTCTCTCTCTCTCTCTCTCTCTCTCTTATCCCCCCCCTTCCTCTCTCTCAATCCCTCATCTGCCTTTCCTTCCTCAACCCAACCCTTTAACCCAACCCTCCTCCCTTTCTCTCTCTCCCTCCTCCTCCTTCTCCTCCCCCTCCTCCTCCTCCTCCTCCCCCTTCCTCCTCCTCCTCCCCCTCTTCCCCCTCCTCCTACCTCTACACCCTTTCTCCTTCTAAGGTAGAGGAGGATGTTAGCCGCGCAATGAGTATGAGGAAAGGAGTGTGAAGGAGTTATGGAGGAAGGGCAGATAACCTTGAGGAAGAGCCAGGTAGTGACAGAGGGTTCCTAGAGGGTTCCTAGAGGGGTCCTAGAGGGGTCCTATAGGATGGGTAGAAGGGGTGTTCCTTTCCTTTCCCTTCTCTCTCTCGGCCACATTCTCACTTTCTCTCATTCCTATAATGACGTATGAGGTCTGTCTGTCCTATCATTTCTATACACCTGCCTTCCTGTCCTATTATATGGCTATCTTGATCCTATCTCTGTCGTCTGGTGAAATTAATTCGCTCCTTTCTTTAATTTTTCTCTCGTGATCTCACTTTTATCTAAACATTTCTCACTTTTTTATTTTAAAATCTCTCTCTCTTTCTTTCAACATCTCTTTCTCTATTTATATTGAAACCTCTCCTTCTTTCTTTTTTTATTTAAACATCTCTCTCTTTCTCTTTTTATTTAAACCTCTCTCTCTCTCTCTCTCTCTCTCTCTCTCTCTCTCTCTCTCTCTCTCTCTCTCTCTCTCTCTCTCTCTCTCTCTCTCTCTCTCTCTCTCTCTCTCTCTCTCTCTCTCTCTCTCTCTCTCTCTCTCTCTCTCTCTCTCTCTCTCTCTCTCTCTCTCTCTTCCTGTCTAGGTGTGTGGCCGTGTCGAAGTATTGTCACCTCTGCCATTCTTGTGTGTCCATGGGTGGCGGCAAGGATAGAGGGCAGCAAGGAAGTCAGGACAACTCTTATAGTGTCTTATAGAAGGGTGCAGGTCAATTGGTACTATAGCGATTGGTAATGAGGTCCCATATGCTTGGGTCCCATATGACTTGGGTCCCATATGACTTGGGGATTATTTGACCTCATTACCAATCGCTTCAGTACCAATTAACATGTAACCTTATAGAATTACAAAACCTGCCACCACACGCCCCAAGTGTCAAGGCCAAACTGTGTGTGTGTGTGTGTGTGTGTGTGTGTGTGTGTGTGTGTTGTGTGTATTTACCTAGTTGTATTTACCTAATTGTGTTTTACAGGGCCTGAGCTACACTCGTGTGGTTCCGTCTCCGTATCTACATTTATCTAGTCTTTCTTTCATGTGTGCGTGTGTGTGTGTGTGTGTGTGTGTGTGTGTGGGTGGGTGGGTGGGTGGGTGGGTGTATGTGTGTGTGTGTGTGTGTGTGTGTGTGTGTGTGCGTGTGTGTGTGTGTTGTGTGAATGTGTTATCTCTACTTACTTTGTTATATATCAATTCACACACACACACACACACACACACACACACACACACACACACACACTTAAAGAGGAGTCGTAAGTCCTTTAACTACGACTAAACCTGAACCTTAAGTCCCTTCCAGAATAGAATCATTACGAGACAGACAACTGCCGGGGAATTATCATCAACCACCTCGTTATGTTATCATCCTCGTTACAAAATAAACCCGATTGAACTGAAAATTAGCCGAAGTGAACAAACATCAGTGATAGCATTGGGTAATTAAGCTTATTTCTTAACCCTTTGAAGTGTATTACTAAAGGCTGGAAATTAAGATGAGAAGAGATAGAGGAGGAAGATGAAGGAGGAAGAGGCAGAGGTGGAAGAAATTTGTCTGTCATGTAATTGGATTCATTTTGACGACTGGGGAAAAGCAACACAGTATTACTTCTTGCTAATAAAAAAAAATCTCTATATTTAGAGTATCAGCCTCCTTGAAGTGATCCTCTGCCTGGGACTGTCTGAGAAGTGGGCGATAGAGAAACCTGTAGGGTGGTGGTGGTGGTGGTGGTGGTAATGGAATTAAGGGTCTTGCCTCGGGCGGCGCCTCACCAAGGGGTTACATATTCCCAAGGTGTTCCTCCCATGACTCAAACCCTTACATGATTACCCATGAGGCCCCTTACCGACGAGTCATCATGTAAGTATGTATGTACTACGTGCAGCTGTCGCCTCACCGCCCGCGTGTAGCCTTGCTGTGACGGCCGCACTGCTTGACGGTCGCCGTGGTGTGGCGAGTCATAGTCTGACCTAACATTAAGCACCATCTGCTGCATGAGCATTCAATGTTCACATGAACGTTCATCATCAGCCGCAGAAACTGGTGTGAACACAACCCTCCTTGGAGGTGTGACGTGCGGCCCTTGATGTCATGACAGGGGGTCGTGGTGATGGCGGGCCGGCAAGGCGGTGATGGACGGCTGTGGCAGCACTCGTGTGTAGGTGTTGAAGGCAGAGTGACGCTCAACATTCTTACCACATCGCCCCGCCACCTGGTGGTAGTGGCGTGGGAAGTGCCGTCTTGGGTTGGGGAGGCCGGCAAGGCGTTGGGGGAGGGTGGGGGGAAGGAGGTCTTGCAGGCAAGCACTGACAATGTGTTGACAATGTTGAGCAAGAGTAGAAGGTGGTGTGAATCAAGTCCCCCCCAGCATGAGGCAGCCTCCCGGCACTGCCCCTCCCGGCCCACCAGCCGGAGTGCTTTGCCGCCGCCGTCACAGGATCGGCACGTGAACACCGCCGCTGCCGCCGTCACTTTCTGGGGCGGTGCCGCTGCAGGGTCACCGCCGGGCTGGTGGTTAGTCGAGTAATCGTACGAGCAACACGTAAGTGGTGAGAAAGTATCGTAAATGGCTGGTTATTTGGTCGCAACATGAGTTGGGAAGTGATGCAACCTTGTTAGAGCCAATTGCGGAGCGTCTTCGCACGCCAAAGCGGCGGAACAGCCACTGAAATCCTCGAAGGTGCCCCCGTGGTCCAACACAGCCGTCCAGCACGTGTACACAGCTAATAAAAAGACGCTGGTAATAGTGAGGCGGCTTCTGTGGCTGTGATCCATGTCGTGCTGATCAGCTTCACGCGGAGGCAGCAACTTGCCTCACCCCTGCACGGCAACAGCACACCCTAAAACCCTCGCCCATACACCTGCCTGCCTTCCCTTCACGTTTCCTTGCCGGGAGGGAGAGCGTGGCCTTGGCTGGCCGCCGTGATGGGCCAGGAAACGTCGTGATTTTCGTCATGTACCGCCGTAATAAACGCCCGCCTGAAGGTCTCCTGTTTCAGTGTTTCCGCCGTGCTGCGCAACCCGTCGGGGCCCCGAGCGCCGTGGTGGCTGTGGTGCTCGGCCACGCCTTCTATATCTGTATATAGAAGGCCGTGGCTCGGCCTGGCGGCACGACGCGCGAGGCGGTGATCCCATCGGTGATAAATTATGTCCTGCAAGACAAGCTGAACGGGTGCTGAGTCCCGCGCCAGCCAAGCCTACATTCACGCCGCAGCCCAGGGCGAGGGGCGGTGGCGTGACTTTCCTGCTGCCCGTCACGTGAGCCCAAGATTAACTGACTACCTATCTATCTGTTAAAAGTCTATTGATCTAGCGTGAGCCGACCCTCCGAAGGCCGGGCGTCGCCATGCACTGCCTCTAGGGGCCTGACTGAAATTAGTCTTGATGTGTTGCGAAAACATCGAATTTCACTTTGGAGTTATTTTGGGGTGGCGTGAGAGGTCAGGTCACCCCTCCCACCCTTATCACGCCCCCCACGTGACCCCCGCCCCAGTGGTTCCGTGCCCCTTGCTCCTCTCCCAAGCCTCGTCATTCAGAAAGTTTCTCTCTAATCAGACAAGTCAAGAAGGTCGAGTTGCGTACAACGTGAGGGATCATGTCGCTCCACGTGCCGGGTCACCACTGCCACCACCATCATCATCATCACCACCACCACCACCATCACCATCACCACTATCACCATTACCACCCCCATCACCATCACCACCACGCCCCTTAAAAAACCCTCACGCACAAACTCACAACCACCACCACCTCCACCATCACCACCATCACCACCATCACCACCACCATCACCACCACTACCACCATCACCACCACCATCACCACCACTACCACCACCACCACCATCACCACCACCATCACCACCACCATCACCACCACTACCACCATCACCACCACCATCACCAGCGAAAGGAACCACCATCGTTTCTTCGCTCATGATTCATGTCAAGAATCGTAAAACAAGAAGCGAAAAATAGAGAAATGCAAAATATAGACAAAAGATTATATTGCAGAAGGAAAAACTCGTCAGAATATTGTATGCATTCATATTATTATCTAACCCAATAGTATACACAAACGGGAGAACGAGAACAAAGAAGTACAGTAAGACAATTGAATGATGAAGAAAAAAAGAAAAAAGGGAATCCAAATAATTGAATGATTTAAAAAAATATATAGTATACGGAAAATGAATCCAAATAAAAAGACAACCCGAGGAGCCAAGATGAAGATGAACGGCAGGAACTATGGACGGAAAGTCGTACAAATCTGGTGTGGTCGCCGCGCTAAGCAGGTTGCGTGAGGAGGAGAGGGAGTGTGTTGCGTGGGAGTCATAAAGGAAACCCATAAATCATAAAGGGAACCCATAAGTCATCAAAGGAACCCATAAAGGCCACGGAAACAGAGGACCCGCCGCCGCAAACCTCCCACCAACCCCACCAATCTCCCATTCTTGTGTTCGCAGATGACATCACAAACTCATGTTCTTACTCTTCATTCTCCTCCTCCTCCTCCTCCTCCTCCTCCTCCTCCTCCTCCTCCAATCCAGAGAGATTGAGACTGATTGATTGTGTTTCCTTTGTAATCCTTTGTAATCCTCCTCCTCCTCCTCCTCCTCTTCATCCAAGTCACTCGAGTGTTTCCATACAAGACCATTGCAAAATTGTCATTGCTTTGTATGGGGAACCACAACAACAACAACAACAACAACAACAACAACAACAACAACAACAACAACAACACAACAACAACAACAACAACAACAACAACAACTACTACTACTACTACAACAACAACAACAACAACAACAACAACAACTACTACAACAACTACAACAACAATATCAACAACTGCAACGAAAGTAGACGCAAATGAACATAACATTTTTCTATTCCGTTATATTTTTTTCTTCTTATTCTTCTTCTTCATTTTATCTTGTTTTAAATGCTTGTTTTGTGTTGTGTTTTGCACGTTGTTATTTTTGTGCACGTTGTTGTTGCATCATTGAATATATCGTGCTGGAAGTCAAATCTGTGTCC
>JACEEZ010005348.1:262500-270000 GCA_016584305.1 Chionoecetes opilio | reverse complement strand
AAGAAATGAATGACAAAGAAATGAATGACACGAATAAAAATGAATGACAAAGAAATGAATGACATGAAAAAAAATGAATGACAAAGAAATTAATGACACGAATGAAAATGAATGACAAAGAAATGAATGACATGAAGAAAAAAATGAATGACTAAGAAATGAATGACAAAGAAATGAATGACATGAAAGAAAATGAATGACAAAGAAATGAATGACATGAAATAAAATGAATGACAAGAAATGAATGACAAAGAAATTAATGACACGAATGAAAATGAATGACAAAGAAATGAATGACATGAAGAAAAAAATGAATGACTAAGAAATGAATGACAAAGAAATGAATGACATGAAAGAAAATGAATGACAAAGAAATGAATGACATGAAATAAAATGAATGACAAAGAAATGAATGACAAAGAAATTAATGACACGAATGAAAATGAATGACAAAGAAATGAATGACATGAAGAAAAAAATGAATGACTAAGAAATTAATGACAAAGAAATGAATGACATGAAAGAAAATGAATGACAAAGAAATGAATGACAAAGAAATGAATGACATGAAACAAAATGAATGACATGAAAAAAATGAATGACAAAGAAATGAATGACAAAGAAATGAATGACATGAAAGAAAATGAATGACAAAGAAAAGAATGACACGAATGAAAAGAAAAAAGAATGAAACGTATGTCAGTAAATAAAAGTAGTTATTTTACCCCAACACTGTATGCATTGACCATTGAGAAATTAAACTTAAAGAGAAAAAGAAAACAAAACACTCAGAAATGTTATGCATACATTTACATATGCATGAGACACAGCGATAAGGAAACCATGTAAGCCCTTGAAAAAGAGAAAATATTGTGTTCGTGTCCATCAAGCGTTGTGCAATAAAAAAAAATATATAAAAAAAGGGGAAGTGAAACTCTTGAAGGGAGAGGAAATACATTACTTCTTTTCCATATAAATAATGTTCCCGGTGGTTAAAGTAATTGAAAGCCTTGAAAAAGAGAAACTTAAAACAGAACACTTGCCTATATACAATCTCCTTGAAGCAATCTCGACAGCTGCAATACCCCATAACAGCTGGAAGACCTCATGACAGCTGCAACACCCCGTGACAGCTGTAAGACCTCATGACAGCTGCAACACCCCATGACAGCTGTAAGACCCATGACAGTTGTAAGACCCCATGACAGCTGTAAGACCTTATGACACAACCCCATGACAGCTGTAAGACCCATGACAGCTCTAAGACCCATGACAGTTGTAAGACCCCATGACAGCTGTAAGACCTCATGACAGCTGTTAAGACCCATGACAGCTGTAAGACCTCATGACAGCTGTTAAAACCCATGACAGTTGTAAGACCCATGACAGCTGTAAGACCCATGACAGCTGTAAGACCCATGACAGCAGCAAGACCTCATGACAGTTGTGAGACCCATGACAGCTGTAAGACCTCATGACAGCTGCCAGACCCCATGACAGCTGTAAGACCCATGACAGCTGTAAGACCTTATGACACAACCCCATGACAGCTGTAAAATCCCATGACAGCTGTAAGACCTTATGACACAACCCCATGACAGCTGTAAAACCCCATGACAGCTGTAAGACCTTATGACACAACCCCATGACAGCTGTAAGACCTTATGACACAACCCCATGACAGCTATAAGACCTTATGACACAACCCCATGACAGCTGTAAGACCTTATGACACAACCCCATGACAGCTGTAAGACCCCATGACACAACCCCATGACAGTTGTAACCTATGACAGCTGCAAGAGATTAACCTCAGCGTGTTTGCTTTCTAATCTCTCGCGTGATGACTCTGTGATGACTCTGTGATGACTCTGTGATGACTGTATTTCTTGAGACGAGAATTGCGAAATGATCATCTTTCTTTTTTACAGCCTCCAGCAAGAGAAGATATGAATTGACTTTAAGTGGCGTTAATGGTCTTAAGAAACAAGTGCCTGTGTCAGTATTAAATTACTACTGGTGTGGTAATCTAATGATGCGCTTCTTGTTACGTTAGAAATACATGAATTAGATAATAATTTAAGTAGTTGACAAAATACGTTTTAAGAAGCTGTATTATTTTTTTTTTTAATTTTGGGGGGGTGCAAGTAATAAAAAAAAGGCATCATCATTCCATTGTACACAAACCTATGCGTATTACTTAAGAAAAATTAAAGTATATAAACGAGGAGTGTAAATGAAAAAAAATTATGTATCCGAAATGGTTAATGCTTTCCTAATCCAAGAGTTTATCAGTACAGTATCTTCACTCTTGCATCCCTTTCACTGGTAAGCTCTGAAACTTTTCCTATTTCATTTTTTTCACCTTCCTACGACTTAAATTTCTTCAAGAGAGGAGTGACAAGACACCTCCCGAACTAAATTGGCCCACCCCTCTTTTTTTATTCTCTTACTGTCTTCTATATAGGGACTGGCAACTATGCGGGATATTTGTAACTTTTTTTTTTTTGCCCTTGGCCAGTCCTTTGTGATGTAAAAAAAAATATATATATAAATTTCTTCAGTGAATGCGTGTGATAAGTTAATAAAATGAGCGAGATGAAGGCTGAACAGAATAAGTATTTGTAAGCTCGTGATGCTGAAATTTCTTAACACCAAAACTGAGCAACATTATACTTTCTTCAGCTATTCTTTACATTAACCTAAAAATATGAAAATACACAAAAAATAAAAGCGGTGATTTTGTGAATAGGTTAAGGATGTGTGTGCGTGTGGGTGGAGCTGTGTGTGTGTGTGTGTGTGGTTGTGTGTGTGTGGTTGTGTGTGTGTGTGGTTGTGTGTGTGTGGTGTGTGTGGTTGTGTGTGTGTGTGGGTGGGTAGAAAGTTGTGTAAGTGTGTGTGGGGTTGTGTGTGTATGTGTGTGTTGGGGGGGGGTTATGTGTGTGTGAGTGTGTGTCCATGTGCGTGTGTGTGTGTGTGTGTGTTTGTGTGTTCGTATGTGTGTGTGGGGGGGCTTGTGTGTGTGTGCGTAAGTGTGTGTGTGTGCATCTAAACCGCATGATATTAATGGAGGCTGTGTCCGTGAGAGAAGGTGTGAATGTGATGTGATGTGAGATTAAGAATGATGAGGGAAAGGCGGCCATTGGGGAGCCAAGGTAACGTGAGAGAGAGAGAGAGAGAGAGAGAGAGTTACCTAAGGAACGCGACAAATAACCTTAAAACGTATGAATTAATCTGTAATGACTGTGTTCTTTGTATGAAGGTTATGTGTGTGTGCGTGTGTGTGTGTATGTGTGTGTGTCGGGGGGGGGGGGACACATTTTTTTTCCCACCATGCACCTCGTCTCCACATACTCTCTCCTCTCTCTCTCTCTCTCTCCTCTCTCTCTCTCTCTCTCTCTCTCTTCTCTCTCTCTCTCTCTCTCTCTCTCTCTCTCTCTCTCTCTCTCTCTCTCTCTCTCCTCTCTCTCTCTCTCTCTCTCTCTCTCTCTCTCTCTCTCTCTCTCTCTCTCTCTCTCTCTCTCTCTCTCTCTCTCCACCACACACACACACACACACACACACACACACACACACACACACACACACACACACACACACACACACACACACACACACACACATACGTCTCAATCATAACCTGTTCCATCATCATCATCAAACACATCTTTATTATTTCCTTTTCTTTCCTTAAATTTCCTGTCTTCACAAATGATCTTGACCCTTTTATTTGCCTTTCTCCCTTCTCCTCCTTCTTTTCTCTTACCATCTGTCTCTTCCCTTCTGCCTTATAGTCTTTCATCCTACCTTCTTCCCAGAGCTGGGCAGTATTTAAATACATTTGTATTTAAATACGTATTTAAATACATTTGTGTATTTAGAACTGTATTTATAAATACATTGGTTTTCACGTATTTAAATACAGTATTTAAACACTTTAATGAGTATTTAAATACACTGTATTTAAAAACTCATAATATAAAAATGTAAATACTTTTTTATCAGTTAATTTGGCCATAAACCCGCCCAACTATCTGGCAACCCTGATGTTACAGTGAACCAATGTTTGCACTTTCAAGGAAATGTCCTTATTTTAAGGAAATTTAAGCCTGAGAAGGAAATTTCTAAGGAAACCCAAAATCTAAGGTAATCCTAAAGTATTCCTGTTTTTTTCGGACATTTCTAGAGATATGTAGATTAAGTTAAATAACCAGGTGAGCTGAATAGGAATATATTCAATTATCATATACAACAAGAAAGTATCCTTTATCATTTACGAAGCATTTGATATTGTTAATCATGAATTACTGAATACATGTTACAATTTGTGTGTATTTACAATGTTTTTACAAATGTATTTAAATACAATTGATGTATTTAGTATTTAGTATTTAAATACATTCGTAAAATGTATTTAGTATTTGGTATTTAGATACATTTCTCCCATGTATTTAGTATTTAGTATTTCAATACATTCAATATATTTAGTGCCCAGCTTCTTCCTCTCTTCCCTCGTCCTTCCCCTCCCTTTCTCTCTCTTTTCCCTCCCCTCCCTCCTCCCCCCTCGTCCTTCCCTCGCTTGTCTCTCTTTTCCTTCTCCTCTTTCCCCCTTCACCTCTCTCTCTACTCTACCTTCTTCCTTCCCCCTTCCCTCTTTCCCCGCCCCTTCTCTTTCCCCCTTCACCTCTCCTTCCTGTTTCCCTTCCCTCCCATCATCATCACCCTTCTTTCCCATCATTATAGGCGCAAGAAAACCCGTCTCTTTTCCTCTGATTTAGAAGCTGTAATGATGAACCTTGAATGAGAGAGAGAGAGAGAGAGAGAGAGAGAGAGAGAGAGAGAGAGAGAGAGAGAGAGAGAGAGAGAGAGAGAGAGAGAGAGAGAGAGAGAGAGAGAGAGAGAGAGAGAGAGAGAGAGAGAGAGAGAGAGAGGAGGGGGGAGAGACAGACATACAAAAAAGAAAGCATAATGAAAATAAAGAATAAAAGGAATACCACAATAGACACCTTGTCGCCTCCGTGGTGCAGTGGCTAGCGTGCCTGGCTACGAATCTGCGGGCCCTGGTTCGATCCCGGGCCAGGGCAAGTTGGTGACCAGCCTACCCAGCTGTTCTTACTTCCTTTCGGGGTTGATAAATGGGTACCTGGGGTAACCTGGGGAAGGTAACTGTGGTAACCCGGGAGTCACACTAGCCCTGTGTCCCGGGGTAACGGGTCCTCACCCACCACAGGTTCTAATGCCACGGAGATGAGCACCGCATGCCACGCGCAGCTTAGCGTATGCTCCTATCTTTACCTTTACCTTACAATAGACATGAATGAATTAAAACCATTATTCTCTTTCACACACACACACACACACACACACACACACTTCCCGAGGGGAACTCCGTAGTGTAGCGGTTAGCATACTCGGCTCACAACCGAGAAGTCCCGGGTTCGATCCCCGGACGGAGCGAAGACAGACGGGCGGTCTTCTTAAAACCCGAGCCCCTGTCCACCCAGAAGTGAATGGGTACCGGGTGTTAGCCGGGGGTTTGTGACCCGCCTCCCGGGGTGGTGGCTTCCCCCAACACTAAGCACTAAGGATGAATGATAAAAAATGTTGATATGGAGACGGGGTCATACGAGCGTTGCTCAGGCCCTGTAATATACAACTAGATGAATACATACATACATACACACACACATACACACACACACACACACACACACACACTGGAGGAACCGAGGAAGAAGGAGGAAGATCATGAGTGAGGGAGAGAAAGCAAGACAGGAGGAGAAGGAAAAGGAAGAGGAGGAGGAGGAGGAGGAGGAGGAGGAGGAAGAGGAGGAAGGTTAGGAAGGGGAAGAAAAGTGCATCCTTACCTATGCACGTGGAGAGAGAGAGAGAGAGAGAGAGAGAGATAAGGGCACGGTGAAGGTAAACCTCTCATTTCCTCACTCTCTCTCTCTCTCTCTCTCTCTCTCTCTTGCCCTTCTCTATTTTGCATGTTTTCTTCCTTCTTTCCCCTCTCGTGTCCCATATTTCTCTTCCTCTTCCTCCTCCTACTCTTCCTTCCTTCCTTCCTTCCTTCACCTCAATTGCTGCTGTTTTTTCGTCGCTTTCTTCCGCCTTTAACTCTGCCATCTGCCTATAAAGGTTCCCCAAACACAAGAGGAAGAGACCTTGGCACTCAGTAACATCGCCCCGGGCCACACATCGATCATTTTCCATCATTTCTCTATTTTTTTTCTCTGTCTCTCTTTCTATTCCCTATTTCTCTATTTCTTTGTTCGGTATAATTGTGTCCGTGAATCTTGCCTGGCCTTGCTTTGCCATGTGTTGTATTTATCAATGTATGTTTTGCTTTTGTTCAAACATCGTAATCTTGTGAAACAGAATAAAAAGTTCATCAAAATTCATAGGATTCCAAACTATTCAATCCTCTTCATTCCCTCTTCATTCCTTCTCCGGTTAACCTTCTATATTGATTTCCTTGTCCTTTCCTAACTGGTAAATACATACGAGTTCGGGTCGATTCGGCCGTTTTTTGTTCGGCCGTGAACCATTTCGGCCGTGAGACCGTTAGGCCGTGAGAATGTGAGATGTTTAGGCCGTGAGACGTTTAGGCCGTAAGACGTTTAGGCCGTGAGATGTTTAGGCCCCAGGGACCTTTAGGCCGTGAGACGTTTAGACCGAAGGGACCGGTGCAGGGATGTGAACTATTGTAGCCCTCATTGTCGCACCGAGCCACCAGATTAATCGTATTTTCAGATAAATTCGACCGATAAATACAACCTTAGGTAAAATAATGTATTCACTAAATGACTTTATATTTCATTGAATTCAGGCTTTACACCACATTACATAATGTGTCACATCATATAATATTTATATATATATATATATATATATATATATATATATATATATTATATATATATATATATATAGATATATATAATATATATATTATATTATGCGTTACATCATAATCTATACCATGCTTCACATCACACTACTATGCGCCACATTACACAACTAGGTGTCACACCGTGCACTGGTACACAATCACACGCCACATCACCACTGGTTTAACACATCTACAGGTCACACTTGAGCCACCTAGCACACCACGTACACAGCCTTGCACTACAACACACAATTCATTCATCAAGGTCTAATTTACCGAAATAATTTGTAGGCAATAGCTGCATAAGTCTCCGCGAGTCCGCGTCCACGAGCCGTACAAAGGTAAAAGTCCAACTGTCATGCAAAGGTCAAATTATCGTACAAATACGATAATTGTCGTACAGTTCACATAATTTTTTTTTTTATCAAAATATAATATTAAAAGAAATTGTAATAAATGAACACATATGAATACAATCTAACATACGGAGTTATCTAGTCTAACTTAGTCAGGATGTTAAAAAAAGGTTTGATTACAGAATAGGTGCATCACTCTATACCTACATGGCGCTGCGAGGTGACTACAGGCAGCCAGAAGTTGTGACG
>JACEEZ010005348.1:240000-257500 GCA_016584305.1 Chionoecetes opilio | reverse complement strand
GATGTCGACTCTCGGTAACAAATGGAAGGTTTGCCGTTCGTCGCTACCTCGCTGTTCGTCCCTTTACCGCCTTCAACTCTCGGTACGGGCCATACTATGGCCCGTACCGAGAGTCATGACGGTAGGCGGTAGAACGACGAGCGGCAGACCTTCGCTTACCATAAGAGGGATAAAATACCCTGTAATTTTGGAACGAAGAGCAGGGACGAGGTTGGCGATCACGGTTGGAGACACGGGTATCCCTGGCCCGTACCGAGAGTCGAGGCGGTAGAGCGACGAATGACGACGTACCGACGAAGGTAAGGTCGCGGTAGAACCTTCAAATCGTTACCGAGAGTGAACAGAAAGGGAGGGTTGGTTGAGGTTTCACGCGGCTGTGTATTGGCAACAATGTTGCTTCAAACTGCGGAGCCAGCAGTACGACTAAAATAGTGTATAATGCGAATTTGCCCTTATACTCATCAAAAACATCAACAGAAACGTTGCGATCGGCTATGAAGTTGATGATATATATATTTAATGAAGTTTATTAACAGTAGTGGCGTGTATACGTAAGTTTCTCTTACCGCTCATGTGAACATATGCGGTACGAGAAATGTGCTGGCGGGTTCTGGCAGCGACCTTGATGGCGGCGGCGGCTAAAGCAATAGCCGCCCCGTTACCCTGAACCTCCTTCATTATTGTCATTAAAATAACTTATTGCCGCATATGTAATACCTAATAATTTTATACTTATACTTAAATACATATTGGCAAGAAAATTTTTAACAATTCTCTTAATCCCTCCAGATTAGGAATGTAATAAAAATTCATCGAAGGTTGAGTGAAGACACGGGTGTACCCATGTCTTCAACCTTGACCGCCAACCCCGTCCCTGCTCTTCGTTCCAAAATTACAGGGTTTTTTATCCGTCTTATGGTAAGCGAAGGTCTGCCGTTCGTCGTTCTACCGCCTAGAGGCCCGTACCGAGAGTCATGACGAGTCATCACAGATGATGATGAGTCATCACAGACTCATCACAGATGATGAGTCATCTGTGTCTTCACGCAACCTTCGATGAATTCTTATTACATTCCTAATCTGGAGGGATTAAGAGATATGTTAAAACATTTCTTGCCAATGTGTATTTAAGTATAAGTATAACATTATTAGGTATTACATATGCGGCAATAAGTGATTTTAGTGATAATAATTAAGGAGGTTCAGGATAGAGGGGTGGGTAGTGGCTTGAGCCGTCGCCATCATGAAGGTCGCTGCCAGAACCCGCCAGGACGGTTCTCTTACCGCATATGTTCACATGAGCGGTAGAGAAACTTACATATACACGCCTCTACTGTTAATTAACTTCATTAAATATATATTTCACCAACTTCATAGCCGATCGCAACGTTTCTGTTGATGTTTTTGATGAGTATAAGGGCAAATTCGCATTATACACTATTTTAGTCGTACGGCTGGCTACGCAGTTTGAAGCAGCACTGTTGCCACTATATTGTCGCAGGCGCGAGATCTCAACCAACCTCCGATGTCGACTCTCGGTAACAAATGGAAGGTTTGCCGTTCGTCGCTACCTCGCTGTTCGTCCCTCTACCGCCTTCAACTCTCGGTACGGGCCATAGGCCCGTACCGAGAGTCATGACGGTAGGCGGTAGAACGACGAGCGGCAGACCTTCGCTTACCATAAGAGGGATAAAATACCCTGTCATTTTGGAACGAAGAGCAGGGACGAGGTTGGCGGTCACGGTTGGAGACACGGGTATCCCTGGCCCGTACCGAGAGTCATGACGGTAGGCGGTAGAACGACGAACGGCAGACCTTCGCTTACCATAAGACGGATAAAAAACCCTGTAATTTTAGAACGAAGAGCAGGGACGGGGTTGGCGGTCAAGGTTGAAGACATGGGTACACCCGTGTCTTCACTCAACCTTCGATGAATTTTTATTACATTCCTAATCTGGAGGGATTAAGAGATATGTTAAAAATTTTCTTGCCAATATGTATTTAAGTATAAGTATAAGATTATTTGGTATTACATATGCGGCAATAAGGGATTTTAGTGATAATAATGAAGGAGGTTCAGGGTAACGGGGCGGCTATTGCTTTAGCCGCCGCCGCCATCAAGGTCGCTGCCAGAACCCGCCAGCACATTTCTCGTACCGCATATGTTCACATGAGCGGTAAGAGAAACTTACGTATACACGCCTCTACTGTTAATTAACTTCATAAAATATATATTTCATCAACTTCATAGCCGATCGCAACGTTTCTGTTGATGTTTTTGATGAGTATAAGGGCAAATTCGCATTATACACTATTTTAGTCGTACTGCTGGCTCCGCAGTTTGAAGCAACATTGTTGCCAATACACCGCCGGGTGAAACCTCAACCAACCCTCCCTTTCTGTTCACTCTCGGTAACGATTTGAAGGTTCTACCGCGACCTTACCTTCGTCGGTACGTCGTCATTCGTCGCTCTACCGCCTCGACTCTCGGTACGGTGTGTCTTCACGCAACCTTCGATGAATTTTTATTACATTCCTAATCTGGAAGGATTAAGAGATATGTTAAAAAATTTCTTGCCAATGTGTATTTAAGTATAAGTATAAGATTATTAGGTATTACATATGCGGCAATAAGTGATTTTAGTGATAATAATTAAGGAGGTTCAGGATAGAGGGGTGGGTAGTGGCTTGAGCCGTCGCCATCATGAAGGTCGCTGCCAGAACCCGCCAGGACGGTTCTCTTACCGCATATGTTCACATGAGCGGTAGAGAAACTTACGTATACACGCCTCTACTGTTAATTAACTTCATTAAATATATATTTCACCAACTTCATAGCCGATCGCAACGTTTCTGTTGATGTTTTTGATGAGTATAAGGGCAAATTCGCATTATACACTATTTTAGTCGTACGGCTGGCTACGCAGTTTGAAGCAGCACTGTTGCCACTATATTGTCGCAGGCGCGAGATCTCAACCAACCTCCGATGTCGACTCTCGGTAACAAATGGAAGGTTTGCCGTTCGTCGCTACCTCGCTGTTCGTCCCTCTACCGCCTTCAACTCTCGGTACGGGCCATATACATTATACATTATATACAAGTGAAGGACGGCGCCGTAGGGAATAGATATACCTAATAAACTTGACTGACTGACTGACTGACTGACTGACTGACATAGCTGACATAGCTCACCAATTGATTGATTTGTGTGTTGGGGAGATGTTTGATTAACTGACAGACTAGGTGACTGGCTGACTGTTGAGTTATATGAATGGAGGGATTAAGTAGTTGACTGACTGTTAAGTGGTTGATTGATTGACTGATTGGGTTTTGGTTGTTTTGACAGCTGACTGGTTAACTTATCTGACTGGTTTACTGATTCAAGAACTGATACGAAAATAAGGAAGCTACAAGAGGCCGCGAAACCTACACGTGGTAGTTCATGTAAAGCTAACTGATTAACTGGCTGACTGACTGACTGATAGAATGACCTGCTTTTTCGTTAACTTAGATATATACTTTGTTCTAACTGATTTACAAGTAACTGGCTTTTATTTTATTTTAATGAGAACCTAACTGACAATATGAACTGCATTTCAATTGACTGGCTGCTTAACTGAGGGGTTACATAACTACCTGACTGGATTCTTTAGCTGTGTGTGGTTTATGGCTGGACTGGCTGACTGACTGGGTGGTTGCCTGGTTGGTTAGTATAGTAGGCAATTGAATGGTTGTTTAAGCCACAGAGGTCTTTTGTCTTGTAGTTAATCATGGATAAAATTATGTAGGTTACTTAGACGAATTTTCTAGCTGACTACATAGGTAAACTCTGGAACTCTTTTTTTGTTTATATTGTCCACCTTCCTACGACTTAATTTTTTCAAGAGAGGAGCAACAAGACACCTCCCGAACTAAATTGCCCCCCCCCCCTTTTTATATTCTCTTACTGTCTTCTTTATAGGGACTGGCTACTCAACGGGCTTTTTGTGACTCTTTTTTTTTGGTTTTCCCTTGACCAGTCCTTTGTGATGTAAAAAAAGAAAGAAAAAAAAAGAGGACAAATGCAATTATCTAACCATAAATTTTGCTTCTTGAGAATTATCAGACATTTTCCTTAATTATTCCTTTACTGACATTGGTAAACTACATTGACTTAAAGAATAATGTATTAACTGGATTATTTACTTGTTTGATTCATGTACTGACTAACTAACTGGCTAAGTAACTGTCGAAGTGAGTGACTGTTTTAAAGTCTGTTTTAGTAAATGACTGGGAGATGGCTGAGTGGCTTGATGACTAACTGAGTGACCATTAAACTGACTGATCTATTGTCTGACAAATTAGATAGTTGAGTGTATGAATGAATGTCTGACTGGCTGATTGACTGGCTGACTGGCTGACTGGTTGGAGGGTGGCCGGGGCTCGAACGCGGGGCAGACAAAACCATAGCACAAGTTGCTTTTTAGTGCGTCACCCAAACCCTTCTTTCCCTCCTCCTCCTCCTCCTCCTCCTCCACCTGTTGCTACTTCCACCCCTTCCCCTCCCCCCCCTCCCCCCGTACCTCCCTTCCTTCCTCCCCTCCCCCCACCCGCCGGTCAGGGACGCCTAGGAAGAGAAAGTGACCCGACGGGTGTGTGGTTGTGTGGTTCCTCCTCCTCTATAACTACCTCCTCCTCCTCCTCCACTACCTCCTCCTCCTCCTCCTCCTCCTCCTCCTCCTCTTCCATAACTACCTTCTTCTCCTCCTCCTCCTCCTCCTCCTCCACTATCTCCTCCTCCTCCACCGCCATAACTTTATCTAGCTCCTCCTCCTCCTCTTCCTCTTCCATAACTATCTCCTCCTTCTCCTCCTCCACTACCTCCTCCTTCTCCTCCTCCACTACCTCCTCCTCCTCCACTACCTCCTCCTCCTCCACCACTACCATAACTACCTCCTCCTCCTCCATAACTACCTCCTCCTCCTTCTCCCCTACTACCACTACCGTGCATTCATAAGTCCTCCTTCATCCACCAACCACCACCACTACCACCACACATGAATAAAAGTGTTTTATTATGTATGTCTGCATGTACCCTTCTGTTATGTAGGTAATGTACAGTACGTAAGGGGATGTAGATATACTATATAGAGATACGTACACTCGCTCCTACCTGCACGCCTCTCCTAAGGGCGTGCACCCTCTCGTCCTTCTTTTTCATATACTCCAATTATTTTTTTCTATTTTTGTATAACCTGTAGTGAGGAGGGCGAAGGTTAGCTAATGAATATATGCATCGGGTTAACAGATGATCGAGTATTTGGTGTATAACTAAAGATTTGTGTGTGTGTGTATTTCTGGCTAACGTATTCTCAAGTGACAGTGGGTATATAGTGCTATCTGTATGCATATTTTTTTTAGTATACGGTAAATATCAGAGCCAAATTAAGTGTCAGGACCAGGGGTGATAATGGTGCCACCTCTAACAAACACGGCAGTGCCCGCAGTGATAACCTGACACACTTACCATGAACCTGATCAGTGCGAGACAAAAAAAAGTCCCTATTTTAGGACGGACCACAACGCTTATTTAGGGTCCGCAGTGTCTCGCATACATGGGTGACTGACTCATTATTTCTGCTAATTAAATCCCAAGTGAAATAGCCAAAGGAAGAGTTGACAAGATTGTTAACTAAGGAGACGAAGTTGAAGAGGACCTATGAAACGATACTAATAAGCGCCTAAGGTCACAAGAATAAGAATAATAATAATAAGAAGAAGCTTGTATATAGCGTTGTCTGGCACATTTCCCCCTTTTTTGGCATTAAATCAATCAATTGTATATAGCGTTCCCTGTGTTCGATAGCCTTTCACTCACTATCTGCTTGAGCTTATCTTGACGTGGTGGCAATATATATCGTCAAGAACCTCAGTGTTGGTACGTGCGAATTGTTTACATAGGATCCAAGCAAAGTCTTTATAATCAGAACCTATACCTAATCTAATTCTAAAGTCCTACAGGAACTACCACGTGTAGGTCTCGCGGCCTCTTGTAGCTTCCTTATTTTCTTATGTTCTTATTTTAAAGGCCTTGGGATCCAAGTATCTTTCTTTACTATTGGTCATTCCCGCAGCCTCGTCTTTTACTGCAGTGGCGACAACAACCTCTGCGTCGCCACACACTCCTCGCTGCTTCCCATCTGCAGCTCTATTATTGCCACCAGGGGCCTTCCTTCCTTCCTTCACTGTTGACATACGTGTTGAAACGAAGGCTTGGGAAACCTTGGCCGGATAGACGCTTCTCATTAGACGAGCATATGCGTGTCTGCGTGTGTGTTTGTCTTTGCGTGTGTGTATAGAGAGAGAGAGAGAGATAGAGTAGAGGGAGACAGACAGAGAGAGAGAGAGAGAGAGAGAGAGAGAGAGAGAGAGAGAGGAGAGAGAGACATAATTTAAAGTCACATGTTAACCCTCCGCCGCCACCTTCTCCACCATCGTCCGGGGTGAAAGGAAAGCCTGTGATCGTCGCCGCCCGTGACTGGAATGTGGTTTTGGCAACGCGGCGCCGCTTTTGGGGTGTCGGAGTCCTCGGCGGGCGGCGGCGACGGCGGTGTTGATGGAAGTGGCTGCCTGGCTGGTCACTGGCCCTTTTGCTATTGCTGTTGTTGATACTGTTGCTTGCTATTGCTATTACTACTGCTGTTGTTGTTATCTATTACTGTTTTTGTTGTCATGGCCGTTTCTTACTATATGCGAACTACGCGGCTGCACAGGGCCCCCGAGGACATCAAGGGGGCCCCAAGCTGCCATTATTTGTTTTCTTTTAGAACCTAGTCTCTTTTCCTCTTAAAATGCACCCGATTGATGCATTTAGATATTTAAGGCGTACCCCCGGATTAGAGGGCTTGGAATCCACCCAGCATAGTTTTACAAAATAGGGCCCCCAAACAGATTTCGCATAGGGCCCCAAAAAGGCTAGAAACGGCACTGGTTGTTGTTGATAGCCACGCATCAAGGGCTTATAATCGTGAGGCGGAGGCAGGCAGGCAGAGCAAGGCCGGATTATGACCTCTTGGGGCCCCTAGGCTAATTAAATTGTGGGCCCCCTCAGACGGAGCCACCCTCTAACTCGCCCGCACCCGAATTTTTCTAACATTGTATAGCAAAATAAGTGAGCTGAAAAACAATATATACGCTACATTCACAAATAAGTGTTTTACTGTGTTTAGCACGATGATAAACAAACATGGACTGGGGCCCCGTGATTTACAGCTAGGGTCCCAAACAGGGGCCCTTTATCTCAAATAAAGGCCTCAAACAGAGGCCCTTTATCTCAAATAAAGGGCCTCAAACAGGGGCCCTTTATCTCAAATTATTTGTAATTTAATTTTAAGTTAAATGAATTATTCAGCAATGCAAAATATCATTTTTCAAAAAAAATTATATATGGAAAACTTTTAGCAGGGACCCCAGGTTTGGGGCCCCCAAGCTTGAGGGGCCCTAGGCTGCAGCCTATACTAGCCTATAGGATAATCCGGCCCTGAGGCAGAGACAGTACGTGCGTGAGGTTGGTCCATTACCTCACCACGTCGCCTCATGACCGCCAAGGAGACAAGGATACCTACCCACCCTCCATTTCCCGCTCCACTAGGCCGCTATTATGCCTCCTCCTCCTCCTCCTCCTCCTCCTCCACACTTTCACTCTCACACATTGAAACCGCCCCCCCCCCTAAACCCTTTCACCCTCTAAGCCAGGCAGCGGCAAGCCTCCTAATGACAAACACACACACAGACGTAACCTCTTCCGCTTCACCACCACCACCACTACCGCCACAACCTCAACGGAAAGGAAAAGCGGAAGCCCAAGGAGCGAGACATGCTAACCCACTGTGTGCTAACCATTACTCGCCCCTTTTAAGGAAGGAAGTTACGGCAGGATCAGCAGGTCACACACACCCAGCAAGGTTGAAGTTGCGCCGTTCTACTCCGTTTCCTTTTTAGACACACGTGGCAAGAACATAAGAACATGAGAAAATAAGGAAGCTATAAGAGGCCGTGAGACCTACATGTGGTAGTTTCTGTAAAGGTAGTGGTAAGTTCTCCTTTCATTGATACTCAACGATCGTTTCTCTCTCTTGTTTTTGCGTTATCTTAATTCATACTTAGCTCACCACAGACCACCCCCACCACCACCACCAAAAGCGTGAGAATGAGTGTGTTTTGCGAGGGTGTTATGGGTTGGGGAGGGGGGGGGATGGGGTTAAGGTGTCTCCCCCCTCTCTCTGTTAAGGGGATGGGTTGTTGAGAAGTTGGGGGGGGGGTAAGGTAGCTCCCCCCCTCTCCCCCTCTCCTTCTCTCTCTCTCTCTCTCTCTCTCGTTGGCCGCAGTAATGCAAGACCTTCACAAGCGAGTGTGTGTTCATTGCAACGAAGCATTTGTGGTTTGATGCGTCCACCGTGATGTTTGAAGGAGACTGTGTGTGTGTGTGTGTGTGTGTGTAGGTATGTGTATATGTGTGTGTGTGTGTGTGTGTGTGTGTGTGTGTGTGTGTGTGTGTGTGTGTGTGTGTGTGTGTGATGGCATTCTAAACAAATATACATCCTGAGATCTTACGTAAATACGCATCAATTTAGAATATATACACACATGCATACATACACACACCACGGAGGAGAAAAACCAACCATATGATATCACAGCTTTTTTATTCATTAATATTATAAAGTTAAGAATAAAGACGACGTAAGTTTCCTTCTTCATGCATCCCTCATTATTATTATTTACCTTTAAAATACATACATACAACATTAATATTAACTTAAATAAACACGAGAACGGTAGTGAAGGTTATCAGGTAGGAAGAGGAGGAAGAGTGAATCAGTTAATTTGTTCTCTGACATTAATGGATAAAAAAATGGTGTCAGGCAGATGTACGAGGGGATAAAATAAAGCCAAGTCACGATTAGCCAATCAGGTAAGGAGGCATTGGGGTCCTTCAGGTGTTAGCTAAGGAGGCATTGGGGTCCTTCAGGTGTTCGCTAAGGAGGCATTGGGGTCCTTCAGGTGTTAGCTAAGGAGGCATTGGGGTCCTTGGAAGTGAGGAACAAGTGGATCTTCTTGGATAACTTGATGCCAACGTGTTTTTCCGATGACAAAGGACCAACCCCACGTCGCACTCTCAGGCCTTCCAGCAAACGCTCCGCCTCACGTAAGGTCGCACAGCCTCGGTATGCCTGCGAAGAAACACACATAATAAGACAGAATAAGAGAAGTCAACTAATTAAAGACCCAGACAGCAAGAAGAGAAGCATTAGACAATAGAGAAGACAACTAATTAAGACCAGACAGAGAGAAAACACATATAAGACACAATAAGAGAAGACAACTAACTAAAGACCCAGACAGCAAGAAGAGAAGCATTAAGACACAATAAGAGAAGACAACTAACTAAAGACTCACAGCAAGAAGAGAAGCATTAAGACACAATAAGAGAAGACAACTAACTAAAGACCCAGACAGCAAGAAGAGAAACATTAAGACACAATAAGAGAAGACAACTAACTAAAGACCCAGACAGCAAGAAGAGAAACATTAAGACACAATAAGAGAAGACAACTAACTAAAGACCTAGACAGCAAGAAGAGAAGCATTAAGACACAATAAGAAAAGACAACTAACTAAAGACCCAGACAGCAAGAAGAGAAACATCAGGGAGTGCCGATAAAAAAAGGCCAGACTCCCGACCCACAACTGAACTGAACACACATAAAAACGGTCATAGCGCTCACGTGTAGGTATAAGAGTGTGTATATGTAGCGATGGTGTGTCCGTGCATGTAATAGACCAATAGGGGCAATTCATTCAAGGCGCAATGAATGCACTTCGTATACAGCCACCCATATAAACTACGTAACTACACACGAAACCTACCACTGTAATGTTTGGATCGGGTACATAACTTGCATTCTCTCTCTCTCTCTCTCTCTCTCTCTCTCTCTCTCTCTCTCTCTCTCTCTCTCTCTCTCTCTCTCTCTCTCTCTCTCTCTCTCTCTCTCTCTGTGTGTGTGTGTGTGTCTTTCATAACTACACACACACACACACACACACACACACACACACACACACACACACACACATCAACAAAAACACACATCGTAACACTTAACCCGCATTAAAATCCACACACACACACACACACACAAGTCCACCATCCCATGAATAGTGAGTGAATCTTTGCTTTCTCCCCTCCTCCCTTCCTTCCTCCTTTCCCTTACCTACCTGCTTCCTTCATATTCCTATCTTGAATCTTCCCTCAGCCCTGTTCCTCCTCCCATCCCTCTCCATGACGCAACACCCCGGCCCACACTACTGATCCCTTAAAGTAATCGTCCAGACCCATTTTTTCTTTGCATAATTATGTTGAATGTTCATTCAAAATACCTAATCCACAAAAAATAATTCATTTCCACGCCTTATTTCCCTAAAAACATGACTTTTGTAAAAAGAGCGGGAAAAACAACAACCCTATTCCAGCCGTGGCGCGAAACTTGCTGGTGACGTCACATTACCTTGCCTCCCAGACCAGCCCTATACAAATACAGGGAGACTGAGAAAAAAATATAGTACTTGAAGAATTTTGGGTGTTTCTGATATATTTTTTGCGCGATATGGCATATACTTGCATCCTGTATGGGTGCAGCAAGAAAGCTGTGCCTTTTGCAGAGAGCTTAGCACCCATTTCCGACCTATTTGGCCAGGTTATGTGTGTGCAGCGCCGGTGAGAGGCGGGTGAGAGGCGCGCGGTGTGAAGCACATTGTCTTGCCGCGCCCCTCTCACCCGCCTCTTACCGGCGCTGCACACACATAACCTGGCCAAATAGGTCGGAAATGGGTGCTAAGCTCTCTGCAAAGGCACAGCTTTCTTGCTGCACCCATACAGGATGCAAGTATATGCCATATCGCACAAAAAATATATCAGAAACACCCAAAATTCTTCAAGTACTATATTTTTTTCTCAGTCTCCCTGTATTTGTATAGGGCTGGTCCTGGGAGGCAAGGTAATGTGACGTCACCGAGCCTTTGTCCGTCGTCTGCTGGTCGCCAGTTCTGTTTTGAGAGCTCGGAGAATTTACAGGTTTTGAATGCGGATCATTTAAAAACGGGTGACTGGATGCAAAAAGTGACAACATATTGTTGACATACTCGATCATGGCTATATTTTGACTGCATTAAATCAGGAATGATGAAATGGTCCCGACGATTACTTTAAGCCTTGTAGACGTGGCTTTAAGAGGAGGATCAAATCTTCAAGCAGTGGAATGATCCGCCTCACTCGTCACCACTCTCACTTGTTTATCACTGACTATTTCTGGCAGTGTGGGAGGCATTCTCCCAGGGTCAGGGACGCACATCTTTTCTGTGGAGTGCATTTTTTTCGAAGTGCATTTTTAAAAGAATGCACTTCGAAAAAAATGCACTTCGAAAAAAATGCACTTCGAAAAAAATGCACTTCGAAAAAAATGCACTTCGAAAAAATGCACTTCGAAAAAAATGCACTTCGAAAAAAATGCACTTCGAAAAAAATGCACTTCGAAAAAAATGCACTTCGAAAAAATGCACTTCGAAAAAAATGCACTTCGAAAAAATGCACTTCGAAAAAAATGCACTTCGAAAAAAATGCACTTCGAAAAAATGCACTTCGAAAAAATGCACTTCGAAAAAAATGCACTTCGAAAAAAATGCACTTCGAAAAAAATGCACTTCGGAAAAAATGCACTTCGAAAAAAATGCACTTCGAAAAAAAGCACTTCGAAAAAAATGCACTCAGAAAAAAACCACTTAGAAAAAAATGCACTTCGAAAAAAAGCACTTAGAAAAAAATGCACTTCGAAAAAAAATGCACTTCGAAAAAAATGCACTTCGAAAAAATGCACTTCGAAAAAAGGCACTTCGAAAAAATGCACTTCGAAAAAATGCACTTCGAAAAAAATAATAAATAAAAATAATTACTAAGTTGAACCCCAACTCTGATTGTCTTAATCTTATTTTAATTTCATGTTTCGAAAGTTATCTCAAGCAAATTACCGGAGCCTTTTGGTAGAGCACAGTGTCTCACATCTTATATTCATTATACTCATAAATAAATTGAAAATTATCCTGTAAAAATTAAAAGATCTCTTGGCTGGGGCTAAGGCTAAGCCCCCAATGTTTCAAGATCCTAAATACGCCCCTGGTGGAATCTGATGGGGTTTGAATACATGTGACATTTCAAAACATAGCCTGTGATTAGTGATTACCATAAGAACATAAGAAAATAAAGAAGCTACAAGAGGCTACAATTACCATAACCGCTACGTCTCTAGGGAAAAATAAAGTGTTTCCGTAGGTCTTTATGTTAAACTGGATTATTCACTGAAAGGAAAAGGTTACATTCATACAATACTTTCTGTTAACGCTTTCATGTTTTTCTTATTATATAAATTTGGTATAATGCGAAGGGCAAAGATAAAATGGTGGCTACACTATATTTCTCAGCCGCTTTCAGTTTTATCGCTATATATAGTGTTACATTCCCTTACGAAAGATATGAACTGAATGACGTTATAGATGGTGGCCTGGAATCGTAAAACCACCAATACGTTACGGCTTACAGAGAGTTCAGGTATATCTTTTGTTTCTTTTACTGAGCTTTGCGTTGCGTTTACTACCAGTGGCGGATGGATGGTGTGGGGAATGTTGGGGTGGGTGGTGGTGGGGGTGTTGGGGTGTAGCGGGGGCCTAGTGGTGGGGGTGTTGGGGTGGGTGGTGGTGGGGGTGTTGGTGTGGAGCGGGGTCTAGTGGTGGGGGTGTTGGGTGGTGGGTTAGTGGTGGGGGTGTTGGGGTGGAGCGGGGGTCTAGTGGTGGGGGTGTTGGGTGTGTGGGGTGGTGTGGGGGGGTGTTGGGGTGGTAGCGGGGCTAGTGGTGGGGTGTTGGGTGGAGTGAGTCTAGTGGTGGGGGTTTGGGGTAGGGTGGGGGGTTCTTAGTGGTGGGGGTGTTGGGGTGGAGCGGGGTCTAGTGGTGGGGTGGTTGGGTGGAGCGGGGGCTAGTGGTGGGGGTGTTGGGGTGGAGCGGGGTCTAGTGGTGGGGGTGTTGGGGTGGAGCGGGGTCTAGTGGTGGGGGTGTTGGGGTGGAGTCGGGGGTCTAGTGGCGGGGGTTTGGGGTGGAGCGTGGGGCCTAGTGGTGGGGTGTTGGGGTGGAGCGGGGGTCTAGTGGTGGGGGTGTTGGGGTGGAGCGGGGGTCTAGTGGTGGGGGTGTTGGGGTGGAGCGGGGGTCTAGTGGTGGGGGTGTTGGGGTGTGCGGGGGCTAGTGGTGGGGGTGTTGGGGTGGAGCGGGGTCTAGTGGTGGGGTGTTGGGGTGGAGCGGGGGTCTAGTGGGTGGGGGTGTTGGGGTGGAGCGGGGGTCTAGTGGTGGGGGTGTTGGGGTGGAGCGGGGGCTAGTGGTGGGGGTGTTGGGGTGGAGCGGGGGTCTAGTGGTGGGGGTGTTGGGGTGGAGCGGGGGTCTAGTGGTGGGGTGGGTGAGGGGGTCTGTGGTGGGGTGGGGAGCGGGGGTCCTAGTGGTGTGGGGTGTTGGGGTGGAGCGGGGGTCTAGTGGTGGGGTGTTGGGGTGGAGCGGGGGCCTAGTGGTGGGGGTGTTGGGGTGGAGCGGGGGTCTAGTGGTGGGGGTGTTGGGGTGGAGCGGGGGTCTAGTGGCGGGGGTGTTGGGGTGGAGCGGGGGCCTAGTGGTGGGGGTTGGGGTGGAGCGGGGGTCTAGTGGTGGGGGTGTTGGGGTGGAGCGGGGGTCTAGTGGTGGGGGTGTTGGGGTGGAGCGGGGGTCTAGTGGTGGGGGTGTTGGGGTGGAGCGGGGGTCTAGTGGTGGGGGTGTTGGGGTGGAGCGGGGGTCTAGTGGTGGGGTGTTGGGGTGGAGCGGGGCTAGTGGGGGTTGGGGAGCGGGGTCTAGTGGGGGTGTTGGGTGGAGCGGGGGTCTAGTGGTGGGGGTTTGGAGGGTCTTGGGGGTGTGGGGTGGAGCGGGGGTCCTAGTGGTGGGGGTGTTGGGGTGGAGCGGGGGTCTAGTGGGGGGGTGTTGGGGTGGAGCGGGGGCCTAGTGGTGGGGGTATTGGGGTGAGCGGGGGTCTAGTGGTGGGGGTGTTGGGGTGGAGCGGGGGTGTTGGGGTGGAGCGGGGGCCTAGTGGTGGGGGTATTGGGGTGGAGCGGGTGGTGCGGGGTAGTGTTGGGGTGGAGCGGGGTTGTGTGGTTGGGTGGAGCGGGGGCCTAGTGGTGGGGGTATTGGGGTGGAGCGGGGGTCTAGTGGTGGGGGTGTTGGGGTGGAGCGGGGGTCTAGTGGTGGGGGTGTTGGGGTGGAGCGGGGGTGTTGGGGTGGAGCGGGGGCCTAGTGGTGGGGGTTTGGGGTGGAGCGGGGTCTAGTGGTGGGGGTGTTGGGGTGGAGCGGGGGTCTAGTGGCGGGGTGTTGGGGTGGAGCGGGGGCTAGTGGTGGGGTATTGGGTGGAGCGGGGGTCTAGTGGTGGGGGTGTTGGGGTGGAGCGGGGGCCTAGTGGTGGGGTATTGGGGTGGAGCGGGGGTCTAGTGGTGGGGTTTGGGGTGGAGCGGGGGCCTAGTGGTGGGGGTATTGGGGTGGAGCGGGGGTCTAGTGGTGGGGGTATTGGGGTGGAGCGGGGTTGTGTTGGGGTGGAGCGGGGCCTAGTGGTGGGGGTATTGGGGTGGAGCGGGGGTCTAGTGGTGGGGTGTTGGGGTGGAGCGGGGGTCTAGTGGTGGGGGTGTTGGGGTGGAGCGGGGTTGGTGAGCGGGGGTTGGGTGGAGCGGGGGTTGGGGTGGAGCGGGGGCCTAGTGGTGGGGGTATTGGGGTGGAGCGGGGGTCTAGTGGTGGGGGTGTGGGTGGAGCGGGGGTGTTGGGTGGAGCGGGGGTGTTGGGGTGGAGCGGGGGCCTAGTGGTGGGGGTATTGGGGTGGAGCGGGGGTCTAGTGGTGGGGGTGTTGGGGTGGAGCGGGGGTGTTGGGTGGAGCGGGGGCCTAGTGTGGGGTATTGGGGTGGAGCGGGGGTCTAGTGGTGGGGGTGTTGGGGTGGAGCGGGGGTGTTGGGGTGGAGCGGGGGCCTAGTGGTGGGGGTATTGGGGTGGAGCGGGGGTCTAGTGGTGGGGGTGGAGGGGTCTTGTGGGGTGTGGGTGGGCGGGGTGTTGGGGTGGAGCGGGGGCTAGTGGTGGGGGTATTGGGGTGGAGCGGGGGTCTAGTGGCGGGGGTGTTGGGGTGGAGGAGCGGGGGTTGTTGGGTGGAGCGGGGGTCTAGTGGTGGGGGTTTGGGGTGGAGCGGGGGTCTAGTGGCGGGGTTTGGGGTGGAGCGGGGGTCTAGTGGTGGGGGTGTTGGGGTGGAGCGGGGGTGTTGGGTGGAGCGGGGGTCTAGTGGTGGGGGTTTGGGGTGGAGCGGGGGTCTAGTGGGGGGGTGTTGGGGTGGAGCGGGGGTTTGGGGTGGAGCGGGGGCTAGTGGTGGGGGTATTGGGGTGGAGCGGGGGTCTAGTGGTGGGGTGGGTGGGGGGGGGTTGGGGTGGAGCGGGGGTCTAGTGGTGGGGGTATGGGTTGGGGTGGAGCGGGGGTCTAGTGGTGGGGGTGTTGGGGTGGAGCGGGGGTAGTTGGGGTGGAGCGGGGCTAGTGGTGGGGGTTTGGGTGGAGCGGGGTCTAGTGGTGGGGGTGTTGGGGTGGAGCGGGGGTCTAGTGGTGGGGGTGTTGGGGTGGAGCGGGATTTGGGGTGGAGCGGGGGTCTAGTGGTGGGGGTTTGGGGTGGAGCGGGGGTCTAGTGGTGGGGGTTTGGGGTGGAGCGGGGGTCTAGTGGTGGGGGTGTTGGGGTGGAGCGGGGGTCTAGTGGTGGGGGTATTGGGGTGGAGCGGGGGTCTAGTGGTGGGGGTTGGGGTGGAGCGGGGGTGTTGGGGTGGAGCGGGGGTCTAGTGGTGGGGGTATTGGGGTGGAGCGGGGGTCTAGTGGGGGGGGTTGGGGTGGAGCGGGGGTTTGGGGTGGAGCGGGGGTATTGGGGTGGAGCGGGGGCCTAGTGGTGGGGGTGTTGGGGTGGAGCGGGGGTCCTAGTGGTGGGGGTGTTGGGGTGGAGCGGGGTTATGGGGTATTGGGGTGGAGCGGGGGTCTAGTGGTGGGGGTTTGGGTGGAGCGGGGGTCCTAGTGGTGGGGGTATTGGGGTGGAGCGGGGGCTAGTGGGGGGGTTTGGGGTGGAGCGGGGTATTGGGGTGGAGCGGGGGTCCTAGTGGTGGGGTATTGGGGTGGAGCGGGGGTCTAGTGGTGGGGGTGTTGGGGTGGAGCGGGGGTATTGGGGTGGAGCGGTGGCCTATATAGTGGTTATAGTTTGTGTATATAGTTATAGTGGTGGTGGGTTACTGGGAGGGGGGTTTTAGAAGCTTCCTTTATAAGTTTTGGCATTGAAGTCTAATTGAATAAGATGGTCCTTCATCTATGATAATATAAGCGAAAGTGTGTGTGTGTGTGTGTGTGTGTGTGTGTGTGTGTGTGTGTGTGTGTGTGTGTGTGTGTGTGTGTGTGTGTGTGTGTGTGTGTGTCCGCGATAGGTGCCGCCCCTGTGGCGGAATCCCATCATATGGCACAGTTTTGGAACGGGTCGACCAGGGGCACATTTTAAGCCCACTTATAAGATGATCCGATCATTTTTATATTTTTTATTTTTAGTAGCCTATTAGCGAGAATTGTGAAGAAAAAAAAGTGGGTTGCGAGAATTGAGGAAACCTTGATGTAGGGTGATGGGTAATGGGTGAGTGAATGGGTGGGGTGATGGGTAATGGGTGTGGGGTGATGGGTGAGTGAATGGGGGGGGGGTGATGGGGGGGGTGATGGGTGAGGGAATAGGTGGGGGGGTGATGGGTATGGGTGAGTGAATGGGTGTGTGGTGATGGGTAATGGGTGAGTGAATGGGTGGGGGTGATGGGTAATGGGTGAGTGAATGGGTGGGGGGTGATGGGTAATGGGTGAGTAATGGGTTGGGGGTGATGTGAATGGGTTGGCGTTAATACATACATTTCTACATCCATGATTTCAGGAAAGTTAGAAGGGGCTATCTGGAGAGTCGGCCCACCAAACACAGGTGGTGGGCCGAAGTCCCACCAATAGCCCTCCGCAGGAGCTAGCCAAAAAGTCCGCCCGGAGGCGGCTTTGCGGCTAGTAGAATATAATGGCGCCTCTCTCTCTCTCTCTCTCTCTCTCTCTCTCTCTCTCTCTCTCCCCCCCCCCCCACCCCACCCCACCCCCACCCCCCACACACACGCGCACACGCGCACACACGCACACACGCGCACACGCACACACGCGCACACGCACACGCACATGCGCACGCACGCACACACGCGCACACGCACACACACACGCACACGCACACGCACACACGCACACGCACACACGCACACGCACAAGCACACGCACACGCACACGCACACGCACACACACACACACACACACACACACACCTGCACCAGGGCCTGCGGGG
>JACEEZ010005348.1:70000-235000 GCA_016584305.1 Chionoecetes opilio | reverse complement strand
ACAGGACTTGACCCCAGCACACTACATCACCACACAGGACTTGACCCCACACACACTACATCACCACACAGGACTTGACCCACAGCACACTACATCACCACACAGGACTTGACCCCAGCACACTACATCACCACACAGGACTTGACCCACGGCACACTACATCACCACACAGGACTTGACCCCAGCACACACTACATCACCACACAAGGACTTGACCACCAGCACACTACATCACCACACAGGACTTGACCCCCAGCACACTACATCACCACACAGGACTTGACCCCCAGCACACTACATCACCACACAGGACTTGACCCCCAGCACACTACATCACCACACAGGACTTGACCACCAGCACACTACATCACCACACAGGACAAGACCCCCAGCACACTACATCACCACACAGGACTTGACCCACAGCACACTACATCACCACACAGGACTTGACCCCCAGCACACTACATCACCACACAGGACAAGACCCCCAGCACACTACATCACCACACAGGACTTGACCCACAACACACTACATCACCACACAGGACTGGACCCACAGCACACTACATCACCACACAGGACTTGACCCACAGCACACTACATCACCACACAGGACTTGACCCACAGCACACTACATCACCACACAGGACTTGACCCCCAGCACACTACATCACCACACAGGACTTGACCCCCAGCACACTACATCACCACACAGGACTTGACCCACAGCACACTACATCACCACACAGGACTGACCCCCAGCACACTACATCACCACACAGGACTTGACCCACAGCACACTACATCACCACACAGGACTTGACCCACAGCACACTACATCACCACACAGGACTTGACCCACAGCACACTACATCACCACACAGGATTGACCCCCAGCACACTACATCACCACACAGGACAAGACCCCAGCACACTACATCACCACACAGGACTTGACCCACAACACACTACATCACCACACAGGACTGGACCACAGCACACTACATCACCACACAGGACTTGACCCACAGCACACTACATCACCACACAGGACTTGACCCCCAGCACACTACATCACCACACAGGACTTGACTCCAGCACACTACATCACCACACAGGACTTGACCCCCAGCACACTACATCACCACACAGGACTTGACCCACAGCACACTACATCACCACACAGGACTTGACCCCAGCACACTACATCACCACACAGGACTTGACCCACAGCACACTACATCACCACACAGGACTTGACCCACAGCACACTAAATCACCACACAGGACTTGACTCACAGCACACTACATCACCACACAGGACTTGACCCACAGCACACTACATCACCACACAGGACTTGACCCCCAGCACACTACATCACCACACAGGACTTGACCCCCAGCACACTACATCACCACACAGGACTTGACCCCAGCACACTACATCACCACACAGGACTTGACCCACAGCACACTACATCACCACACAGGACTTGACCCCCAGCACACTACATCACCACACAGGACTTGACCCACAGCACACTACATCACCACACAGGACTTGACCCCCAGCACACTACATCACCACACAGGACTTGACCCACAGCACACTACATCACCACACAGGACTTGACCCACAGCACACTACATCACCACACAGGACTTGACCCCCAGCACACTACATCACCACACAGGACTTGACCCACAGCACACTACATCACCACACAGGACTTGACCCACAGCACACTACATCACCACACAGGACTTGACCCACAGCACACTACATCACCACACAGGACTTGACCCCCAGCACACTACATCACCACACAGGACTTGACCCCCAAGCACACTACATCACCACACAGGACTTGACCCACAGCACACTACATCACCACACAGGACTTGACCCCCAGCACACTACATCACCACACAGGACTTGACCCACAGCACACTACATCACCACACAGGACTTGACACTTTCATGCAAGCCTCTGTTCCCTGCATACTCAGTTGTTCCTTACCTGGTGATTTTCCGGGAAGACGCTGCCCCCCTCTGCCTTCCTTCCCCCCGCACGGCTATCCGCACCTGATTCTGCTTCTCACACTTCTGCTTCCTGAGGACATAATGTTCACTCTTACTCTCTTCTTCTTCTTTCTGTTTAACCCCTTCGTGCCCAGAACGTAATTTCCATTGTAATTTGGCTTCCATTAGACGATTTTTAGTAAATATAAGCAATATTTTATAGATATGATCTGTTTAGTAGTCCTTGTCCACTAGTTAGTTTGATATATTAAGCTACTTTTCGTTTTTTTATGGCTCGACAACAGACGATTTTATATAGCAAAGGAAAGATCTGGGTGTGAAGGGGTTAACGTCAGATTTTCCCATATCTTACGAGCTTAGACGGTCGATGATACGCTTCCAACTATCTCTATCTATGTTCACTCTTACTATGAATCTAGGTATCCAGCAATGCATCAGTCATATTCTAGGCACATAATCCAATGCACAAACAGAATATGTAGATGGTGCTCGGAGAAAAAACACAGAGAAGACAAGGAATTTAGATCTTTATCTAATTTAGAATTAATTTTTTTATTAATTTAGAATTTAGATTAGAATTTAGAGTGAAATAGCCAAGGGAAGAGTTGACAAGATTGTTAACTGAGACCAAGTTGAAGAGGAGCTATGAAGCGACGGAGCATGTGTGAGAGCGAATGAGTGAGTATGACTGGTATGTAGGGAGAAAATGAGTGATGACTGTGGTATGTAGGGAGAAATGAGTGATGACTGTGGTATGTAGGGAGAAATGAGTGATGACTGTGGTATGTAGGGAGTAAATGAGTGATGACTGTGGTATGTAGGGAGTAAATGAGTGATGACTGTTGTATGTAGGGAGTAAATGAGTGATGACTGTGGTATGTAGGGAGTAAATGAGTGATGACTGTGGTATGTAGGGAGAAAATGAGTGATGACTGTGGTATGTAGGGAGTAAATGAGTGATGACTGTGGTATGTAGGGAGTAAATGAGTGATGACTGTGGTATGTAGGGAGTAAATGAGTGATGACTGTGGTATGTAGGGAGTAAATGAGCGATGACTGGTATGTAGGGAGTAAATGAGTGATGACTGGGTTTGTAGGGAGTAAATGAGTGATGACTGTGGTATGTAGGGAGAAATGAGTGATGACTGTGGTATGTAGGGAGAAAATGAGTGATGACTGTGGTATGTAGGGAGTAAATGAGTAATGACTGTGGTATGTAGGGAGTAAATGAGTGATGACTGTGGTATGTAGGGAGTAAATGAGTGATGACTGTGGTATGTAGGGAGAAATGAGTGATGACTGTGGTATGTAGGGAGTAAATGAGTGATGACTGGTATGTAGGGAGTAAATGAGTGATGACTGTGGTATGTAAGGGAGTAAATGAGTGATGACTGTGGTATGTAGGGAGTAAATGATGATGACTGTGGTATGTAGGGAGTAAATGAGTGATGACTGTGGTATGTAGGAGTAAATGAGTGATGACTGTGGTATGTAGGGAGAAAATGAGTGATGACTGTGGTATGTAGGGAGTAAATGAGTGATGACAGTGGTATGTAGGGAGTAAATGAGTGATGACTGTGGTATGTAGGGAGTAAATGAGTGATGACTGGGGTATGTAGGGAGTAAATGAGTGATGACTGTGGTATGTAGGGAGTAAATGAGTGATGACTGTGGTATGTAGGGAGTAAATGAGTGATGACTGGGGTATGTAGAGAGTAAATGAGTGATGGCTGTGGTATGTAGGGAGAAAATGAGTGATGAATGTGGTATGTAGGGAGTAAATGAGTGATAACTGGGGTATGTAGGGAGTAAATGAGTGATGACTGGGGTATGTAGGGAGTAAATGAGTGATGACTGGGGTATGTAGGGAGTAAATGAGTGATGACTGGGGTATGTAGGGAGTAAATGAGTGATGACTGTGGTATGTAGGGAGTAAATGAGTGATGACTGTGGTATGTAGGGAGTAAATGAGTGATGACTGGGGTATGTAGGGAGAAAATGAATGATGACTGTGGTATGTAGGGAGTAAATGAGTGATGACTGGGGTATGTAGGGAGTAAATGAGTGATGACTGGGGTATGTAGGATAAATGAGTGATGACTGGGTATGTAGGGAGTAAATGAGTGATGACTGGGTATGTAGGGGTAAATGAGTGATGACTGTGGTATGTAGGAGTAAATGAGTGATGACTGTGGTATGTAGGAGTAAATGAGTGATGACTGTGGTATGTAGGGAGTAAATGAGTGATGACTGTGGTATGTAGGGAGTAAATGAGTGATGACTGGGGTATGTAGGGAGTAAATGAGTGATGACTGGGGTATGTAAGGAATAAATGAGTGATGACTGTGGTATGTAGGGAGTAAATGAGTGATGACTGGTATGTAGGGAGTAAATGAGTGATGCCTGTGGTATGTAGGGAGTAAATGAGTGATGACTGTGGTATGTAAGGAGTAAATGAGTGATGACTGTGGTATGTAGGGAGTAAATGAGTGATGACTGTGGTATGTAGGGAGTAAATGAGTGATGACTGTGGTATGTAGGGAGTAAATGAGTGATGACTGGGTATGTAGGGAGTAAATGAGTGATGGACTTGGTATGTAGGGAGTAAATGAGTGATGACTGTGGTATGTAGGGAGTAAATGAGTGATGCCTGTGGTATGTAGGGAGTAAATGAGTGATGACTGTGGTATGTAGGGAGTAAATGAGTGATGACTGTGGTATGTAGGGAGTAAATGAGTGATGAATGTGGTATGTAGGGAGTAAATGAGTGATGACTGTGGTATGTAGGAGTAAATGAGTGATGACTTGGTATGTAGGGAGTAAATGAGTGATGACTGTGTATGTAGGGAGAAATGAGTGATGACTGTGGTATGTAGGGAGTAAATGAGTGATGACTGTGGTATGTAGGGAGTAAATGAGTGATGACTGTGGTATGTAGGGAGTAAATGAGTGATGACTGGTATGTAGGGAGTAAATGAGTGATGACTGTGGTATGTAGGGAGTAAATGAGTGATGACTGTGGTATGTAGGGAGTAAATGAGTGATGACTGTGGTATGTAGGGAGTAAATGAGTGATGACTGTGGTATGTAGGGAGTAAATGAGTGATGACTGGGGTATGTAGAGAGTAAATGAGTGATGGCTGTGGTATGTAGGGAGAAAATGAGTGATGAATGTGGTATGTAGGGAGTAAATGAGTGATGACTGGGTATGTAGGGAGTAAATGAGTGATGCTGTGGTATGTAGGGAGTAAATGAGTGATGACTGTGGTATGTAGGGAGTAAATGAGTGATGACTGTGGTATGTAGGGAGTAAATGAGTGATGACTGGGGTATGTAGGGAGTAAATGAGTGATGACTGGGGTATGTAGGGAGTAAATGAGTGATGACTGGGGTATGTAGGGAGTAAATGAGTGATGACTGTGGTATGTAGGGAGTAAATGAGTGATGACTGTGGTATGTAGGGAGTAAATGAGTGATGCCTGTGGTGTGTAGGGAGTAAATGAGTGATGACTGTGGTATGTAGGGAGTAAATGAGTGATGACTGTGGTATGTAGGGAGTAAATGAGTGATGACTGTGGTATGTAGGGAGTAAATGAGTGATGACTGTGGTATGTAGGGAGTAAATGAGTGATGACTTGGTATGTAGGGAGTAAATGAGTGATGACTGTGTATGTAGGGAGTAAATGAGTGATGACTGTGGTATGTAGGGAGTAAATGAGTGATGACTGTGGTATGTAGGAGTAAATGAGTGATGACTGTGGTATGTAGGGAGTAAATGAGTGATGACTGTGGTATGTAGGGAGTAAATGAGTGATGACTGTGGTATGTAGGGAGTAAATGATGATGATGTGGTATGTAGGGAGTAAATGAGTGATGACTGTGGTATGTAGGGAGTACAATGAGTGATGACTGTGTTGTAGGAGATGAGTGATGACTGTGGATGTAGGAATGAGTGATGACTGTGGTATGTAGGGAGTAATGAGTGATGACTGTGGTATGTAGGGAGTAAATGAGTGATGACTGTGGTATGTAGGGAGTAAATGAGTGATGACTGTGGTATGTAGGGAGTAAATGAGTGATGACTGTGGTATGTAGGGAGTAAATGAGTGATGACTGTGGTATGTAGGGAGTAAATGAGTGATGACTGTGGTATGTAGGGAGTAAATGAGTGATGACTGTGGTATGTAGAGACAAACAGTACATGGCAAGAAAAAGAAACAGATGGAAACTTTTCTGCCGTGGCCATAATAACCTCGAGGTAGTGCCAAAAGAACAAGCATCTAAGTACACTGATGGATAAGAAAATATGAACATAAGAAAATAAGGAAGCTACAAGAGGCCTGTGAGGATATAAACAAAGCAGCTATGGGCATACACAGTGTTAACATAAGAACATAAGAAAATAAGGAAGCTACAAGAGGCCTGTGTGGATGGATGAACAAAGCAGCTATGGGCATACACAGTGTTAACATAAGAACATAAGAAAATAAGGAAGCTACAAGAGGCCTGTGTGGATGATGAACAAAGCAGCTATGGGCATACACAGTGTTAACATAAGAACATAAGAAAATAAGGAAGCTACAAGAGGCCTGTGGGATGATAAACAAAGCAGCTATGGGCATACACAAAAAGTGGGTGTAAACATATAGGAACATAAGAAATAAGGAAGCTAAAGAGGCCTGTGAGGATAGATAAACAAAGCAGCTATGGGCATACACAGTGTTAACATAAGAACATAAGAAAATAAGGAAGCTACAAGAGACCTGTGTGGATGATGAACAAAGCAGCTATGGGCATACACAGTGTTAACATAAGAACATAAGAAAATAAGGAAGCTACAAGAGGCCTGTGAGGATAGATGAACAAAGCAGCTACGGAATCTTCACCTATAGATCACAGGTGCCACATAAAAATCCATCCTGCGCCACTAACGGGTGAGGGCCAACCATCACGACCCTCCAGAATGTGCAGGGCCAACCACCTGAGCCCTCAAAGAATAAATAACCCACAGGCACTATAGGCTGCAACGTAAAAAAAAAATATATATATAAATAAAAAGGCAGCTACAGACATACACAGTGTTGTATATATGGTCACTCACCTCAAGTAACCCTCCACGCCACACACCACCAAGGACAAGCGTGGTGTGCCAAGCGTTGTCTGCCACTTTCTGCACACCTGACACAGTCCCTCCCCTCCCCCCCAGCCCAGCATCTGGTGACCCACCGCCGACACAAACTCTTCCACCCTCATCATCACCACTGCCTCCTCTGCCTTGCTCTCCTAAGGGAATAAGAACAGTAGGAGATAAATAACATGATATAGCTGAAGTTTTAGCTTAAGAACATAAGAAAATAAGGAAGCTACAAGAGGCCGCAAGACCTACACGTGGTAGTTCCTGTTACTTAACACTATCTACATCCACCTTTCATCCCCATCCATAAAGCTGTCTAGCCTCCTTTTAAAACTCCCTATTGACTCCGCACTAACCACCTGACGACGGAGTGCATTCCAATCATTTACCACCCTTCTTGTGAACCAGTTTCTCCCTATTTCTTTTTTAAATCTACGCTTTTCCAGTTTGAATCTGTTACTTTCTTGTTCTATCCTGCTTGCTAGCCGTAAGAACTTTTCCTACATCTCCTTTATTGTATCCCTTAAACCAGATAAAACAACCACCAGCTTCCTCACACAGATCAAGATTCCCTTCAGTACTAACTTACACACATGTTCCTCACTTTACAGCAAGGACTCGACTCATCATCCTCACCTTGCCCGAGAGAGGATCAGCTCGGAAGAACATGACTGAGGACGCCACCGGGCCCTCCACCACCCGGCACGACACTCCCGCCTCCTGCAGCTGGCTGAGCACGCGTCCTCCCTCCACCGCCTCCACCAGCCTCCGCTCCAGCTCCACCACCAGCAGCTGCGTGGACAGGTGAGAGAGTCAGGTAGTTAGTGCGGAGTCAAGAGGGAGTTTTAAAAGGAAGTTAGATAATTTCATGGATGGGGATGCAAGGTGGATGTAGGTAGTGTTAAGTAATAGGAACTACCACGTGTAGATTTCGCAGCCTCTTGTAGCTTCCTTATTTTCTTATGTTTCTTATGAGAAATGTGACTCCTTTGATATTGTGAATTTCTTGAATCAAACTTCACTACCATGCACTGCCTCTCATTCACCCAAACTCCGCCATACACTTCAGTAAGCCAAGCCACACACCCCACCCACCACCCACCACCCACCTTCACACACCCCATCCACCACCCACAACCCCCTACCAACCTTCACACACCCCACTCACCATCCACAACCCACCACCCACCTTCACACACCCCACCCACCACCCACCTTCACACACTCGCCAGGCTTCTGAGCACGCCGCACGTTTCGCTCTTCCTCTTTCTTCGCCCGAGCTGCCTCCTTTTCTTGGGCACGCTGACGCCTCTCCTCTGCCTTCCGCTCCTTTTCCTCCGCCTTCCGCTGTTTTTCTTCCTCTCGCCGTTGTTTTGCATCGTTTTGTAACTCTTTTGATGTTACTCTCCGGGGTTTCTTGGCAGGCTAGAAAATGTTGCGTACTTCCTTAGAGCTGCAATTTTTTGAGACTCTACTCTATGAAACTAATGCGTGAAGTCATTGGCATAAAATTTAAACATACAGAGTAGGCTACAGTGTGTTCATTTGTTTCTATTTTATATTCCCTTGCTCTTCACTTTTAAGATATCATTTTGACACACTATAAGCCTCACCTGTTGATCTCTTGAGCGCTGTGGGGCAAAGACTGCAGGAAGTTCTGGACTGAGACGGGTTACTGCAAATACATCATCATCATTACTATAAGAACATAAGAGCATAAGAAAATAAGGAAGCTGCAAGAGGCCGCGAGACCTACACGTGGTACTTCCTGTTACTTAACACTACCTACATCCACCTTTCATCCCCATCCATGAAATTGTCTAGCCTCCTTTTAAAACTCCCTATTGACTCCGCACTAACCACCTAACGACTGAGTCCATTCCAATCATTTACCACCCTATTTGTGAACCAGTTTTTCCTTATTTCCTTTTTAAATCTACGCTTTTCCAGTATGAATAACTTTCATTATAACCATCGCCATGCAAGTACAAGCACTCCCCTACTTGCATATGTTCAAGTTACAAGCTTACAGAGATATGCAGAACTCTGACTGTAATTCCAAATTCTGAACACTGCGCTACTCTAAAAGTTCAGAAGCCAGTGATGGTGATAGCAATACACACGGAACTCTACTGTTTAAGGTTGATGAAACACTGCTAAGTATTAGAGTGAAGTTGTACTGTAAAATAATTTCTTACATATTTCTTACTGGTACATAGAAGGAAGATCATCAGCATATTGAGCATGGGATTATGGTCTTGCCTTTAATAACTTTTTCATCACTTAATTGATCTTAAAATTACACAGTTTTATTTGACGATACGTAAATGGAAGTTTTTAAGCGTGTCAAAAAAGTTAAATGTACACACGACAAACCTTTGCACAGAGGTGGACGATAATTTGATGATAAATGGACGTTTTTAAGATGTCAGGGAAGAAAAGTTAAATTCACACAAGACAAACCTTTGCACATGGGTGGCGAGAGACGTTCCTTTGGCCGCCCTTGGAGTACTTCTACCACGTCCTCTGTGTCACTGCTTAGGGTCAGGTCCACAGCCTCAGAGTCCTGCCTCTTGAGTGACCTTGCTCCCATGCCAAGGTCAGGGAGGCTGTAGGAAGGACCAATGGGATGCACAACAGTACAGAGACAGTTAACCCCTTGAGACCCAAAGCGTAATTTTCATTGTATTTGGCAACCATTAGACAATTTTTAGTGAATATAAGTAATATTTTATAGATATGACCTGTTTAGTATCCCTGTCGACTAACTAATTTGGTATATTCAGTTAGTTTTTGTAATTTTATGGCTCGACAACATACAATTTTTTATAGCAAAGAAAAGATCTGGGCGTGAAGGGGTTAAGAGATCCTTTTAAGAGCAAATGGTTGAGGCAGTGATAGTGTACAGCCTCTAATAAAAAGTTGTCATGAAAGAGTGATGTAGTGTCGTTCTGAGCTCCTTGTCAGCCCTTATAACCACCAAAGAATCCTATGATGGTTTTCAATATTAGAGGGAATGGCATTTAATCACCCACAGAGCACATTTCCAATACTAATTTTTTCTTAAATTCTCAAATCTGGAAATTTACTTTGTTTTCCTTTACTCCTTTGTCTCCTTTATTTTACTTTCCTTTACTTTACCTTTGAAATCCTTACTTTGTGCATAAGACAAGGAGTGGGTGGGTGGGTGGGTGGGGTGGGTGACAGTGATGGGTGGGTGGGCATGGGGTTGACAGTGATGGGTGGGTGGGTGGGTGACAGTGGGATGGGTGGGTGGACAGTGATGGTGGGTGGGTGACAGTGATGGGTGGGTGGGTGGGTGACAGTGATGGGTGGGTGGGTGGGTGACAGTGATGGGTGGGTGGGTGGGTGACAGTGATGGGGGTGGGTGGGGTGACAGTGATGGGTGGGTGGTGGGTGACAGTGATGGGTGGGTGGGGTGACAGTGATGGGTGGGTGGGGAGTGGGGTGTGACAGTGATGGTGGGTGGAGTGGGGGTGGACAGTGATGGGTGGGTGGTGGGTACAGTGATGGGTGGGTGGGGGGTGACAGTGATGGGTGTGGATGGGTGAAGTGTGTGGGTGGGTGGATGGTGTGGGGGTGACAGTGATGGGTGGGTGGGTGGGTGACAGTGATGGGTGGGTGGGTGGGTGACAGTGATGGGTGGGTGGGTGGGTGACAGTGATGGGTGGGTGGTGGGTGACAGTGATGGGTGGGGTGTGGGGTGTGACAGTGGATGGGTGGGTGGGTGGGTGACAGTGATGGTGGGTGGGTGGACAGTGATGGGTGGTGGGGGTGACAGTGATGGGTGGGTGGGTGGGTGACAGTGATGGGTGGGTGGGTGGGTGACAGTGATGGGTGGGTGGGTGGTGACAGTGATGGGGGTGGGTGGAAGTGGGTGGTGGGACAGTGATGGGTGGGTGGGTGGGTGACAGTGATGGGTGGGGTGGAAGGGTGACAGTGATGGGTGGTGTGGGTGGTGATCGTGATGGGGTGGGGTGGGTGGGTGACAGTGATGGGTGGGTGGGTGGGTGACAGTGATGGGTGGGTGGGTGGGTGACAGTGATGGGTGGTGGGTGCGGTGTGGGTGGACAGTGATGGGTGGGTGGAAGTGGGTGACAGTGATGGGTGGGGGTGGGTGACAGTGATGGGTGGGTGGTAAGGGTGACAGTGATGGGTGGGTGGGTGGGTGACAGTGATGGGTGGGTGGGTGGGTGACAGTGATGGTGTGGGTGGGTGGGTGACAGTGATGGGTGGGTGGGTGGGTGACAGTGATGGGTGGGTGGGGGGTGACAGTGGATGGGTGGGGTGGGTGGGTGACAAGTGATGGGTGGGTGGGGTGACAGTGATGGGTGGGTGGGTGGGTGACAGTGATGGGTGGGGTGGGATGGGGGGTGACAGTGATGGGTGGGGTGGGTGACAGTGATGGGTGGTGGGTGGGTGACAGTGATGGGTGGGTGGGTGGGTGACAGTGATGGGGGTGGGGTGTGATGGGTGGGGTGGTGACAGTGATGGGTGGGTGGGTGACAGTGATGGTGTGGTGGGGGTGACAGTGATGGGTGGGTGGGTGGGTGACAGTGATGGGTGGGTGGGTGGGTGACAGTGATGGGTGGGTGGGTGGGTGACGACGTGATGATGGTGGGTGGATGGGTGAGTGATGGGTGGGTGGGGTGGGTGACAGTGATGGGTTGGGTGGGTGGGTGACAGTGATGGGTGGGTGGGTGGGTGACAGATGGGTGGGTGGGTGGGTGACAGTGATGGTGGGTGGTGGGTGACAGTGATGGGTGGGTGGGTGGGTGACAGTGATGGGTGGGTGGGTGGGTGACAGTGATGGGTGGGTGGGTGGGTGACGTGATGGTGGGGTGGTGACAGTGATGGGTGGGTGGGTGGGTGACAGTGATGGGTGTGGTGGGTGGGTGACAGTGATGGTGGGTGGGTGTGACGTGTGGGGGTGACAGTGATGGGTGGGTGGGTGGGTGACAGTGATGGGTGGGTGGGTGGGTGACAGTGATGGGTGGGTGGATGGGTGACAGTGATGGGTGGGTGGGTGGGTGACAGTGATGGGTGGGTGGGTGGGTGACAGTGATGGGTGGGTGGGTGGGTGACAGTGATGGGTGGGTGGGTGGGTGACAGTGATGGGTGGGTGGGTGGGTGACAGTGATGGGTGGTGGGTGGGTGACAGTGATGGGTGGGTGGGTGGGTGACAGTGATGGGTGGGTGGTGGGTGACAGTGATGGGTGGGTGGGTGGGTGACAGTGATGGTGGGTGGATGGGTGACAGTGATGGGTGGGTGGGTGGGTGACAGTGATGGGTGGGTGGGATGGGTGATAGTGATGGGTGGGTGGGTGGGTGACAGTGATGGGTGGGTGGTGGGTGACAGTGATGGGTGGGTGGGTGGGTGACAGTGATGGGTGGGTGGAGTGGGTGACAGTGATGGGTGGGTGGGTGGGTGACAGTGATGGTGGGTGGTGGGTGACAGTGATGGGTGGGTGGGTGGGTGACAGTGATGAGTGGGTGGATGGGTGATAGTGATGGGTGGGTGGATGGGTGACAGTGATGGGTGGGTGGGTGGGTGACAGTGATGGGTGGGTGGGTGGGTGACAGTGATGGGTGGGTGGGTGGGTGACAGTGATGAGTGGGTGGATGGGTGATAGTGATGGGTGGGTGGATGGGTGAGTGATGGGTGAGTGATGGGTGGGTGGGTGGGTGACAGTGCCTCCTGACCCTAGTTATCTCACCTGTCCATTGAGTCATCATCAGAGGACAACTGGTGCACTTTGCCGTCCATGTCATCTGTCACCCAGCGCTACCACTGCACACCGGCGCCCACACGACAGCCTTGACTGCCTACTACTGGGCTGCAGGGATGACGTGGTTTACCTTTATCCCCTTCACGTCCAGATCTATCCTCTGCAATATAAAATCGTCTGTTGTTAGCCATACAATTACGAAAAGTAACTAAATATACCAAATTAGCTAGTGGACAAGGATACTAAACAGGTCATATCTATAAAATATTGCTTATATTCATTAAAATCGTCTAATGGTAGCCAAATTAGAATAGAGATTACGTTCTGGGCCTCAAGGGGTTAACACTGTCATGAAAAGAGGTAATGTTACAACTATGGATTGAACATAAGAACTTTAGAAAATAAGGAAGCTACAAGAGGCCGTGAGACTTACATGTGGTAATTCCTGTTAATTGCTTTGATGTAAAACTACATGCACTTCTGATTGCATATAGAGGAAGGGATACCAAGAACTACGTGCAAATATAAACTGTGACGTGATGAATGAAATGCTTCTTACTAAATACAAAAATCAAGGAAAAATTCTGAGGATCAAGACCCAATTAATTAATACATCTGTGTGTCATTGGTTTTGAGGAATGTTAATGGCAATGCAAGTTTCTATCATTTGTTGTATATTCATGGATAATTGTTGAAAGATTAATATTTGCTGGTTTGTTTACACATGATCAAAGGGATACTGTTCACCTCTGCATGTGTAACAAAAGCATCCGAGTAAATATAACCTTTGAACATCAGTGATAGCAAGAACACATCCACACCTAAAAGAGCTGCCATTGCCATCTCTCAACCTCAAACACATGGTATGATTAATCTCTACATGTAGGAAGCGTTGCCGTTTCTAGCCTTTAGGGGCCCTATGCGAAATGATATTTGGGGGCCCTATTTTGTAAAACTATGATGGTGGGATTCCAAGCCCTCTAAGGTGGTCCAGGGGCACGCCTTAAATATTTAAATACATCAATCTGGTGCACTTTAAGAGGAAAAGAGACTAGATAAAAAAATAACAATAATAATGGCAGCTTGGGGGCCCCTTGGTGGCTTCCGGGCCTATGCAACCGCGTAGTTCGCATATAGTAAGAAACGGCCCTGGTAGGAAGGATGAATGAAGGACTGTTGTGGATCCTGTGATACGTTTATTTTATTCACTACATAATGCACTTCGGTCCAAAGACTATAGTTACCCATTAGGACTAGATTGGTGCCTTTCCCTTCCACGCTCTTTAGGAAGGTGTGTGGCGGATGAGAGAGAGGAAGTAGGGAGTGAGGGAGTGAGAAAGGAGTGGCGGATGAGAGAGAGGAAGTAGGGAGTAACTTAATCCCCATTTGTATTTGGTCATGTCAAACTGGCCCCTTTCTATGGATATTGACATTGCTATAGTTCATTACACTGATCACTTTGTATGAAAGATTAAACAGACAGACAAACAATAGACAGAGATAGACAAGCATTTAGGTAGATTCTTAGATAAATAGACAGACAGACAGACAGACAGGTCATTATGGTAGCAGTACTGAAACGTCCCAAATGTTGAATATCTCTCTCTCACTGTCACATTATCTCTCTCTCAGTATCCCATCAGAACAGTCCTGCCACCTAATAACACACTGAGCGACTAGTCATTTCACAAGGTAAATGAAGGGATGGCCAACCCCTAGTTCCTACCATCCCTACCTATCCCTCAGCCCTTCCCAGCAGCTCCTAAGTTGGCCCCCAGTGCTCGGTATTCCCTCAGCATGGCAGGCAAGTCAGCACTAGCATTCAGCACTATCATGGGACCATACGCTGGAAACCTCCCCTCCAACAGCCACTCCTCATGCCGCTTGTGGAGGTCTTGCAGGAGGCGTAAGGGCAGGCCGGCTTCCTCAGGCCTGCCGCGCCCCACCACCCGTTCATGGCAGGTCTTGGGGTCTGTCTGGAGGTACACCACTAGGTCTGCCTGACTGTCCGTGATGGAGGCAAGTTGTCGGTACCATTCACAAGCCACCTGTGAAGCAAGACAATACTAGAGGAGAGCAAGGCGTGAGGTATATGTGCTGGAGACTGTTATCTTATCTACTGATGGAAGTATTTCACACAATGCTGTACTTATTGTGATTTAGAGCAGCAATCCAAGTTATAAATTGAGCATTGGGCATTGAAGAAGTTGAAGCAATAGATAGATAGTTGGAAGCATATCATCGGCTGTCTAACCTCATAAAATATGATGGGAAAAACAGACGTTAAACAGAAGGAAGAAGAAGAATCCGAGCTATAAACTGCAAAAGTAGACCTGTGTGAACCCTAATACCCACCCCCTAGACGAGCCCCCGCACTAGTCACTCACCAGGTACTCTGCGTGACTCAGGTGTCCACTCCTGTACTGGTTCTCCAGAAAGACGTATCTGGCACTGTGGATCGACCTCTCCATCAGCTTGACCTTGGACCCCTCGGAGACGCCCCTCGCATGATTCTTGGCCAGGGTGAGTTGTACGTACGTCTGTAGGAGATGCGCCCACCTGGCAGGCTCCTGGTAGGCCATCTGAAGCAGGTTGTGGCCGTCAACATTGCACCAGCTGTCAACGTCCTCCCTCACGACTTCCACGTCAGGATACTGCGAGAAATATTCCAGCAGAGTTGTTTTGCCGCTGCCGATGTTGCCCTCGATGCATACGGTTAATCTGGGTGTGTGGAGGACCTCGCTGCTTTCCTCCGCCTGTCTGGGTAGCTCTGTGGCTGTCGCTGCTTCCTTGCTTGGGGTCTTCAGGATTCTTGACAAAAAACGCCACATTGCGACAAAGGCAATCAATGGGTTGGCTTAACACTTTCAGTCCTCAATGTGTGTACGCCGCCTGACTGTCTCTACACTGCAATGGGTTCACTGCGGGAATTTCCTGTTAATGGGGATATTACGATAGGCAAAGACCAAGATTGGGTGAGAATGGTGTTACGGCCCAACATTTTCCTTAAACTGCGAGTCTGCGAATCTGTCTAGTTGATGGTGGTTCACTTAGGGAATGTTTAGACTAGTGGTTTAGTGTCTGCGATTCACTGGTTCGGGTCATGGTTTCGGGATGACGCGACGTGGTGACTTACGAGGTGGCCTGTGGGGACAACGAACTGACTGGGGAAACTCTATTACAGGTGGCTCGCGGGGCTGGTTACTCGGTGGATGTACTACGGGATTTACAGTGATGTATACGTGTATTTTTGGAGTATCGATGCGTGTCGTATGTGTGAAGTGTCCTGAGATGTGAACCGCGAGCCATCTGGAAGTTCTGGGTTGGAGTGTGTGTGTGTCACGTTACGATACATGTAAGGGTATGTCGTGGAGTTCTGAGAGTGTAAGGGAGTCGCATGTTCACAGGTGTGTTGTGGTGTGATTTGGATCATGATGAGTATTGGAGGTGAAGATATCGCAGTATGAAAGGGGATTGTGAAGTAGTGTAAATGAGTTATCATTGGGTGTTGTGGGGTGAGACAAGGTTATCGAGAAAGAGTGTATCGAGTGTGGCGTTATGTGATGAGAGGTGCTGTGAGGTGTTGTGAAGTAATAGATGATTGTATACGTGATTGTAACGGGAAGTTATGGTGTCACGTCGTGACGGGGATCTTGGGCGAGTTTCGGAACTTTTAAGGGGATGAGTGATGACTGTGTGGGGAATTGACATTCATATACCGAGGGAGTAGTGGAGAGTGCTGTTCATCCGTGAGTGAGACGGGATGGAGGATCTGTGGCAGGCGTTGGATGATGCTACTTGTTGGTGAGAGAGACCATAGATATACATATGTGTGACGTGATATGAGTGGTGATTGTGCATGTGTGAAGGTGGTGGGACTATGATTACTGGGCGTGTATGATGGTGGTGGGACTGTGATTATCTTATTTCATGTAAATATATTGTACATAGTTTATTTGATAGATTTATAATTCCCCCCTTACTGACCCGAGACTACCAATAGTAGTGAGACTGGCGTCTACGCAAGGTGAGCTGGGGATTATTAAGGCATGTGACACTTGTGCCTCTTCTGTCAAAGTCTTACTAGTAACAAAGGGAGTTATCTAGCCCGTATCACTTGTTAACCAAGCCTGCTATTTGGAGCACTGACTCTATTAGTTGGGCTAAGGGCTGAGGTAGACGGCAGGGACTGTGGTTTGGACCCTGGGCCGTAACAATGGGTGTAAAATTCTAGTCCTTTCCCGCCCTTATTAGTGGGGTTTTTCCTCCAGACCTTCACAGATCCCTTCAGATACCCCTAAAACGTAATTATAAAGTGAGTTAGAGGTAAAAAAAAAAACGAGAAAAAATTACTAACCTAACCTCGATATAACCTAACCTAACCGTTACCTAGTAAAATTGTAGTTCTTTCTCGCCCTTAGGTCTCGCTAGGAGGTTATTAGTAAGGTTAGGTTAGGTTAGTAATATTATTTTTGGGGGTCCAGGGCGGGGGTAATATAGGGGGGGGGGGGTTGAAGGGGCATCCCTCCCCCATTTTATAATTACGTTTTAAAGGTATCTGAAGGGATCTGTGAAGGTCTGGAGAAAATAAAACCACTAATAAGGGCGGGGAAGGACTAGAATTTTACCAGAATGGGTAAGGTAAGGGAGGAATGGAGGAAGACTGCTGCTAAGAATGGGTATAAATGGGTAGGTAAGATTAAATGCAGTACAACCTGATCTTATCCTGACCTTCCTGATTGCCCTTGGTGTTCTTACAGGGCTGGTCTGCCTAGTTAAGGGTTGTGGAGGTGGCCTGCCTAGTCAATGGTGGTGGCGGTGGTGGTTGAGATGGTTTAAATGCCACATTGTTTACATTTCTCTCCCTCTCTCGATCTCGAACTTGAAGCAATTTTTATATTTTGCCTCTATCTTTACTTATCTTTCTTTAATTTACTATTCTTTCTATACTTTCTCTCGCTCCTTTTTATCTCATTCTTTCCTTCCTTCTTTTACAATTACTTCCTCCCCTTCATCTTCGCATAATTACAAAAAATAAAATTCACCACCACCACCACCACCACAGCTGTTGCGCGAATTCTTGTCAGTGCGAAATCCTGTAGACCCCTGCATTCATCTATCTTATTTCACTAGTTTTACAGGTTAACTGCTGCCCCGATTCACGTTACAGGCAACATCGAGTCACTAGCTTTCCATGAGAACACTTAAAAGTAATAATAGTTGCTAAAATAATACATGATAAAAACCATACTCATGTTCCCACAACCTGACTGTTTTTGACGTAGATATTTTTAGCTTTTGAGTAACTATTATTACTTGTAAGTGTTCTCATGGGAAGCTAGTGACTCGATATTGCCTGTAATATGTATCAGGGCAGCAGTTAACCTGTAAAACCAGTGAAATAAGAGCGATGAATGGAGGGTCTACAGGATTTCGCGCCTTGACAATATTTCGCACAACACCGCCACACCTCCGCGTCCGTCAGGATGTAAACAAACAGCAAACCTCGCACTGGTGACGCAAGGTACGCTGTTATCTTACTCATTCCTCCTTCATTACCAGTGACAACCTAAGCATAAATAGATAAAACATGATGGAGTGACTCGCCGATAGTCGTGTAGTGTCGCACGTCGCCACAACCATTACATTAAATGGCATGTACCTGGAACTGTCGCCAATAGGAATTCTCGACGACGTCAGCGAGTTCACTAACCTAACCTGAACATTTCTGGGTTTTGGGAGTTAGGTTAGGTTCTTTACTAGGCTGGGTTAGGTTTAGTTTATCTAGACCTTTACTAGATTAGGCCACTTTATTTTTGAGGAACATAAATTATTCCCCCCCACCCCCCCCTCGCCACCCAAAACCCCGCTTCCCGCCAGGTCCCCATGTGTGTTGGGTAGCGGGGAAGATTATAAGTCAAAAAGGGTTGAAGTTTGGTGTGCAGTTTTACCAAGCCCGCTCACTCCTGCGGAATATTAACCAATTTATTTTCTCATTTCTCCTCTAATTAAGCAGCTATTGGGGAGGTTTTTTGTTTGTTTTAATTCATTTTAAAGTTCTCTGCATTTTCCTGTATATATTTTAATGTTTCTTAGGCTGTTTTGATAGCTTCTTGAATTTTTTTTTTTTTTTTAAAGTTAGTAATACCATCTATTTGTCCTTTACATATCAATAATTTTATTTCTATATCAATTTTAGGAGGATTTCTGTTTGTTTCAATATAATTCGGATTATTCCGCATCGCTGTAGGCATTAAACATGGGCCAAATGAGTTGATTTCTATTTTTCAGATCTTAATCTTGGACTTGTATTTTTGTTGATATTTTGTATCGGTCATATTCTTCCTTGTACTTGAAGTGTGTGGGTTTGTTTGTGTTTGCCAAGTTATTTACACACTCTTTGTGTTTGTGTGCGTTCTGCTACCGTGCATTTCATGTGTTTAGGGAAGAAAACGGCTGACGCAGTGCTTTAAAATGTTACGTTACCTTAACAAAAACACAAAACCGACTTTTTTACTGCTACTCCAAACTAGGATCTGTTAATGTTTTTAAGCTACATCATTCACGTAGTGAGTAACTCATATGATTCCCTATTTTTTAAAGCCTTTGTTAAAAAGTGAAATTTTGTGTGGGTAAATATTGCGCAGTGAATTCTTCACTTTTTAACACCTTGAATTTCCTTATTTCTTTGTTATTTAATGGGTTTTTGAGGGTGTACGTGCTGTATTTATGATCATTTTACATTATTCGTGGTAGTTCCTTCATTATTTAGTGTGTAAAATGTGTAATGAAGGGCTGCAGACTGTGTTTGGTCTCGGGCGCTGTGTGACGTCACGCAGGCCAGGCGGTGACTCCCTTCCGGGGGGGAAGCGGCCTCTGGCTTATTTTATCAGTGTTATTTTGTCCATTATTAACCTTAAATTACGGGATTACCGACCCTATGGAAGCCGAGGAAAGGTAAATAAGGAGTATAGTAGTTATACAAAAGATTCGAAATCACGCTGAATACGAATCTCAGGATCACAGGATTGTTGATATGGTTGTATTAAATCCAAGACTCAAAATACTACATACATGTATTCTTGCTTTCCTTACTGCATCTAATCGTCCTCTAAAGCATGTTTGTTTAGAGGATAATTCCTCAGAGCCATAGTGATCTACCGCTGCAGCTTAGTGTTGGCCGAAGCCACCACCCCGGGAGGGGGGTCACAAACGCCCGGCTAACACCCGGTACCCATTCACTGCTGGGTGGACAGGGGCTCGGGTTTTAAGAAAGACCACCCATCTATCTTCGCTCCGCCCGGGGATCGAACCCGGGACTTCTCGGTTGTGAGCCGAGCGTGCTAACCACTACACTACGGAGTACCCGTATACACATTACTAGAATTTACAAGTTTATTTGGGATACTATTCCAGTTGGTTTGGATGGAATTTTATCCCCCACCTCTGTATCATTCTTCCTGTATCTTCCTGTACTTTTACTGTATATTGCATGTGACTGAAATATAATGTAACATCATAAAATGTATCTTCACACGCAGCTTTCTCTCTATGTATTGTTCCTAAACTATGTTCTTGTTTTCCATATATAACTCAGTGGCTGAACCTTTGAATCAAACATCACATTACAACTCCTAGATCTATTTAGCACCACAATAAACATCACATTACAACTCCTAGATCTATTTAGCACCACAATAAACATCACATTACAACTCCTAGATCTATTTAGCACCACAATAAACATCACATTACAACTCCTATATATCATACTCCTAGATCTATATCGTTACATCCATTCTTAGTATCCCTTTCACTAACGCTTTTTTTCTCCTTCCTCAGGGCAGCACAACCCGAGAGATGGAGGAAGCCACCTGCGAGAAGATCATCAAGAAGCTGGACTCTCTCATCAGCCAGGACCCCCTACTGTAAGAAATGAGAGAGAGAGAGAGAGAGAGAGAGAGAGAGAGAGAGAGAGAGAGAGAGAGAGAGAGAGAGAGAGAGAGAGAGAGAGACGGACGGACGGACGTAGACAGACAGACAGACAGACAGACAGACAGACAGACAGACAGACATTATTAGGAGATATCTTATATGCTAATTTAAAAGTTATCCATTATTATTATTTTTGTTATCATTATTATTATTATTATTGTTATGAGAGAGGAAAAGCATCAATGTGTGTGGGGTCCATGAAGCCTGACAAAGCCTTCAAAGGTTGTGGTGGGGTGGTAAGCCTCAGCTGAATCAGTAAGAAGATTACCGCACTGAGGTCTAGGATGTGTGCACCTTTAAATCACTGTCAAGGGTCTATATGAAAGGTGGATCAAAGTTTTAACCTAACACATATATGTCACTAAAATCTCACCAGTCTGTTAACATAAGAACATAAGAAAATAAGGAAGCTACAAGAGGCCGTGAGGCCTACACAAGGTAGTTCCTATTATTTAACACTACCTACATCCACCTTTCATCCCCATCCATGAATTTATCTAGCCCCCTTTTAAAGCTCTAATGACTCCGCACTACCTATCTGTCTACTGAGTCCATTCCAATCATTTACCGCCCTATTTGTGAACCAGTTTTTCCCTATTTCTGTTTTTAATTACGCTTTTCCAGCTTGAATCCGTTACTTCTTGTTCTACCCTGGTTACTAGCCGTAAGAACTTTTCCTACATCTCCTTTATTATATCCCTTTATCCACTTAAAAACTTCTATCAGATCTCCCCTTACTCTGCGTCTCTCTAGTGAGTGTCTTACGAAGAATTTCGTCTTATCAAGAATTTCGTCTTACGAAGAATTTCGTCTTATCAAGAATGTCATCTTACGGAGAATTTCGTCTTATCAAGAATGTCGTCTTATGAAGAATTTCGTCTTATCAAGAATGTCGTCTTACGAAGAATTTCGTCTTACGAAGAATTTCGTCTAACGAAGAATTTCGTCTTACGAAGAATTTCGTCTAACGAAGAATTTCGTCTTACGAAGAATTTCGTCTAACGAAGAATTTCGTCTTACGAAGAATTTCGTCTAATGAAGAATTTTGTCTTACGAAGAATTTCGTCTAACGAAGAATTTCGTCTAACGAAGAATTTCGTCTTACGAAGAATTTCGTCTTACGAAGAATTTCGTCTTATCAAGAATTTTGTCTTACGAAGAATTTCGTCTTACGAAGAATTTCGTCTTATCAAGAATGTCGTCTTACGAAGAATTTTGCCTCATCAAGAATGTCGTCTTACGAAGAATTTAGTCTTACGAAGAATTTCGTCTAACGAAGAATTTCGTCTAACGAAGAATTTTGTCTTACAAAGAATTGTGTTGTGGTGACTCACACCACACCTGGCTGGCTAATCCCTTAATCTCATAAACCCGACCTCAGCCGTCGCCAAGTGTTCAGACGTCAGGTCATCGGGTAGTCAGGTCTTGAGTATCGTGGCTCCTTTAAAAGCCCGTCTCTTGTAGAGACAAGGCAGTTAGAGCTCAACCACTGTACCACATACAGCTCTGTCCACAGTCTCCAATAAACCAGCAAACCACAACCTGGGTGTCTATTTATCAACCATGTAGACCGACAAGGTCACTACATTTGGTGACCAACGGAGTGACAAGACACACCCCAGGGGGGGGGCCTGCCCCTCGCCCCCCATCACGCCTACCACGCCGCCTACCACGGCTCACCAACGCCCGCGGCCTGCACCTCCTGTCTCATGTCGCGCTACCCACAGCCACCTCGTGCCGCGCTGCCTGGGCTCACCACACGCCACCCGTCTTCCCAGCCCTGCCTCCAGCAAGGCCCTGCAACGCACGGGTACCGCATCCCGCCGCCTGCCGTCCACGATGCCTGACGACGCCACGGCACGCTGCTCACCTCGGCCCAGCCCTGCCGCCACCCATCTCAGCGCACCCACACACGCCCTCCTATGGCTTGTGTCCCACGCCCTGCCACCCAGCCCTGCCGCCGCCCCTGCCGCCACCCCTGGTGCTGCCCCTCGCCGCCGTCACCGTCACCAGCGCCACTAGCCGCCCACGCCCACGGTCCAGCATGCTGCCACGCTACGCCTGACGAAGCCATCTAAGGGCACCATCAGCCCAGTCTCCTGCCGCCAAAGTGCTACTCCTCGTCCCTGCTCCTACGCTGCTTCCTGCGGCCCCATCCTGCGTCCTGCAGCCTCCTGCTACTTGCAAGGCCTTGCAACGTACGGGCTCAGCAGAGCAATACAAGCTATCTTGGGAGCCGATTGCCTTGGACACTTCGCTTTCCCACGAAGACACCTTGCATCGCAAGCCTCCCTCCAGATCTTGTAACAGCGGCCCTCGGCACCTCCTATCTAATCTTGCAGCTACCGCTGCAACGTGAAGACTGGACAGTTGCCCTACCTACATTACCTCGGCACTTGGCACCTCTATGTTTTTTTTTTATAAGTTTTATATGTATAATATTTTTTTTTTTTTTTTTGAGGAAGGAGAGTACTGTGGTGACTCACACCACACCTGGCTGGCTAATCCCTTAATCTCATAAACCCGACCTCAGCCGTCGCCAAGTGTTCAGACGTCAGGTCATCGGGTAGTCAGGTCTTGAGTATCGTGGCTCCTTTAAAAGCCCGTCTCTTGTAGAGACAAGGCAGTTAGAGCTCAACCACTGTACCACATACAGCTCTGTCCACAGTCTCCAATAAACCAGCAAACCACAACCTGGGTGTCTATTTATCAACCATGTAGACCGACAAGGTCACTACAGTGTCTCATCAAAAATGTCGTCTTACAAAGAATTTCGTCTTATCAAGAATGTCGTCTTACGAAGAATTTTGTCTCATCAAGAATGTCGTCTTACGAAGAATTTCAAGACGAAGAATTTCGTCTTATGAAGAATTTCAAGACAAAGAATTTCGTCTTACGAAGAATTTCAAGACTAAGAATTTCATCTTACGAATAATTTCAAGACTAAGAATTTCATCTTACGAAGAATTTCAAGACGAAGAATTTCGTCTTATGAAGAATTTCAAGACAAAGAATTTCGTCTTACGAAGAATTTCAAGATGAAGAATTTCGTCTTACAAAGAATTTCAAGACTAAGAATTTCATCTTACGAATAATTTTAAGACTAAGAATTTCGTCTTACGAAGAATTTCAAGACGAAGAATTTCGTCTTACGAAGAATTTCAAGACTAAGAATTTCATCTTACGAATAATTTCAAGACGAAGAATTTCGTCATACGAAGAATTTCAAAAAGAAGAATTTCATCTTACAAATAATTTCAAGACAGAATTTCGTCTTACGAAGAATTTCAAGACAAAGAATTTCATCTTACGAAGAATTTCAAGACTAAGAATTTCGTCTTACGAAGAATTTCAAGAAGAAGAATCTCGTCTTACGAAGAATTTCGTCTAACAAAGAATTTAGTCTAATTAAGAATTTTGTCTCACGAAGAATTTCGTCTAAATAAGAATTTCGTCTTACGAAGAATTTTGTCCTACGATGAATTTCAAGACTAAGAATTTCGTCTTACGAAGAATTTCAAGACAAAGAATTTTGTCTTGCAAAGAAATTCATCATACGAAGAATTTCGTCGTACGAAGAATTTCAAGGCGAAGAATTTTGTCTTACGAAGAATTTCACGAAGAATTTCGTTGTACGAAGAATTTCAAGATGAAGAATTTCGTCTTACGAAGAATTTCAAGACGAAGAATTTCGTCGTACGAAGAATTTTAAGACGAAGAATTTCGTCTTACAAAGAATTTCAAGACGAAGAATTTCGTCTTACGAAAAATTTCAAGACAAAAATTTTCGTCTTACAAAGAATTTCGTCTTATTTAGAATTTCAAGACGAATGATTTCGTCGTACGAAGAATTTCAAGACGAAGAATTTCGTCTTACGAAGAATTTCAAGACGAAGAATTTCGTCTTACGAAGAATTTTGTCGTACGAAGAATTTCAAGACGAAGAATTTCGTCCCACGAAGAATTTCGTCCCAAGAAGAATTTCGTCCCACGAAGAATTTCGTCTTACGAAGAATTTTGTCTTACCAAGAATTTCGTCTTGAATTTCGTCTTACGAAGAATTTCGTCTTGAATTTCGTCTTACCAAGAATTTCGTCTTGAATTTCGTCTTACGAAGAATTTTGTCCTACGAAGAATTTTGTCTTACCAAGAATTTTGCCTCACGAAGAATTTCGTCTTATGAAGAATTTCGTCTTGAATTTCGTCTTACGAAGAATTTCGTCTTACGAAGAATTTCGTCTTGAATTTCGTCTTACCAAGAATTTCGTCTTGAATTTCGTCTTATGAAGAATTTCGTCTTGAATTTCGTCTTACGAAGAATTTCGTCTTGAATTTCGTCTTACGAAGAATTTCGTCTTGAATTTCGTCTTACCAAGAATTTCGTCTTACGAAAAATTTCGTCTTGAATTTCGTCTTACGAAGAATTTTGTAGCGACAGCTGGCTAATAACCCTTCAGGATACACCTTACACCTGGCTAATCACCCATCAGGTCACGCCTTCCTAGACCTGACTGAGAACAAATCCCCCTCGGTCTAGCCCGGCTGCCCGGTATGCGGCAGCTAGCTACCTACCCTCACAGGCAACACATCGCGCCTCGTCTCTGTGTTCCGCGTATAGCATCACTCCCGCTGTACTTATCTATATTCCCGCCATAATAAACTTGTGTCAGGACACAGTGTTTGGTATAACCCGTGTCTAGCCCAGCGAACACCACTACAACTTCGTCTTGAATTTCGTTACGAAGAATTTCGTCTTGAATTTCGTCCTACGATGAATTTCGTCTTGAATTTCGTCCTACAATGAATTTCGTCTTGAATTTCGTCTTACGAAAAATTTCGTCTTACAAAGAATTTCAAGACGAAGAATTTCGTCTTACGAAGAATTTCAAGACGAAGAATTTCGTCTAACGAAGAATTTCGTCTTATGAAGAATTTCAAGACGAAGAATTTCGTTTAACGAACAATTTCGTCTTACGAAGAATTCCAAGGCGAAGAATCTCGTCTTACGAAGAATTTCAAGACAAAGAATTTCGTCTAACGAAGAATTTCGTCTTATGAAGAATTTCATCTTACGTAGAATTTCAAGAGGAAGAATTTCGTCCTACGAAGAATTTCAAGACAAAGAATTTCGTCTTATGAAGAACTTCGTCTTACGAAGAATTTCGCCCTACGAAGAATTTCGTCTTACGAAGAATTTTGTCTTACAAAGAATTTTGTCACACGAAGAATTTCGTCCTACGAAGAATTTCGTCTTACGAAGAATTTCGTCTTACGAAGAATTTTGTCTTACGAAGAATTTTGTCATGCGAAGAATTTCGTCATGCGATGAATTTCGTCTTACGAAGAATTTCGTCTTACGGAGAATTTCGTTCTACGAAGAATTTCATGACGAAGAATTTTGTCTTACGAAGAATTTCAAGACGAAGAATTTTGTCTTACGAAGAATTTCAAGACGAAGAATTTTGTCTTACGAAGAATTTCAAGACGAAGAGGAGATAACGGAGGAGATGGACATAGTATAGTGTTCATGTCTGTACGTCTGTCTGTAGAGCAGAGTTTAACGATTGGAAATTAAATTATTAGAATGGACTCGGTCATCAGGTAGTTAGTGCGGAGTCAATGGGGAGTTTTAAAAGGAGGCTAGACAATTTCATGGATGGGGAGGAAAGGTGGATGTAGGTAGTGTTAAGTAACAGGAACTACCATGTGTAGGTCTCACGGCCTCTTGTAGATTCCTTATTTTCTTATGTTCTTAACAGTGTGTCCTTCCATGTTTGTCACCAGGGATGAGTTTGACATCATCTTCTCGCTGGGGGAGGTGAACCGCTCCCCCGTGGTGAGTGTGGAGCACAAGCTGGGTCTGGAGTCCTGGTGCATGAAGCATTGTTATGCCCACGCACACACCAGCATCCTCAAGGCGCGCCAGGCCAAACAGGTCCAAGGTCAGTAGTGCCCCCACACAGGGGATAGCTTTGTGTCTGATCTCCTTTAACCCCTTGAGGCCCATGCCATAATTTCCATTGTAATTTGGAAACCATAAACGATTTTTAGTGAATATAAGCAAAGTTTTATAGATATGACCTGTTTAGTATCCTTGTCCACCAACTAAATTGGTATATTCAGTTACTTTTCATAATTTAATTGCGAACAACAGGCGATTATATATAGCCAAGGAAAGATCTGGGCGTGAAGGGTTAAGTGTGTGTTGGTAGTGGCTGTTTTGATGTTCTTTCACACATTCTCTATTCACGCATCTCTTTAATCTCTTTGAAGCTTGTGATGTGATTCTCGTTATGGTGTTTTCCCACCATGTTTCCCACCACCAGTGGTTTGCTGTGATTTCTGCCTCCTTCCTTAGAGCAACTAAAGTGTAAACGTTTAGATGATCTGTAATTTCTTAAAGTTGTTAGATATCCTTCTCGCAGCTCCAGTGCTCCGTAGATTTCCTCAAGTGTGTGTTGGTAGTGGCTGTTTTGATGTTTTTTTGCACATTCTCTTTTCACACGTCTCTTTAAAGCTTGTGATGTGATTGTCGTTATAGTGTTTTTCCACCATTGGCTGCTATTAAACTAAGGTGCAACCAAGCAGTAAATCCCATTATTAGACTGCTTCCATGCTTGTATCCTGACGGCGCTACACTGTTGGCAGATACACCTATACCTCGTTTGAAGCAAGAGTTACGTTTCTGGAAAATTGTGTTTTAAACGAAATTCCTATGTTCCCATTGGTTTACTCGTTGATTTCTTAAAATATTAAAACAAATTTGTGCGTAACATTGAATTTTTTGTCAAACAAATTTTGGTATTTTTTTCGTATTCAGAAATTTTGTAAAGCGAGGTTGCGCTAAGGAGGCATAGGTGTAGTGCGAAAGATTGACCAAGTTACAAGTGAATCAGAGTGACATATGTGCATATGTTTGCATGTGCCTGTGTGTGTGTGTGTGCATGTGTCTGTGTGTGTGTGTGCTCTCCAGACTACTAAGAAGTAAACATGTACGTGTGTGTGTGTGTGTGTGCCGCAGAGCCTGGTCCGCTGCTGCGCTGGACACAGTTCTGCCTGCTGGTCGCCCCCGAGGTGTCCACCTTTTGGAACATCAGGAAGCAGCTGCTGCAGTGTGGCAGCCTCTCGGCAGACACGGACCTCCACCTCACCCGTCTAGTGTTATCCCGCAAGCCTAAGTGCATGGAGGTGTTCCAGCATCGCAAGTGGCTCTTCCACCACATCTTGTCCCCGTCACTGCCTCTGCCACCACCACCAACACCGCCGCCTTCCGCCACCGACCACCACAACGGCAGCGGTCCCCACGAGGAGCCGAGCCGCAGGTTCCTGCTCGGCGAGATGGAGATATGCGGGTGGACGGCCGACAAGCACCAGAACAACTACCATGCCTGGAACCACCGGCTGTGGATCCTGCAGCAGCTGGCCGAGCGGCCCCATGGCCTGGCCGAGGCGTTCCGGGATGAATACGAGACGTGCCACCGCTGGGTGAGGACGCACATCAGCGAGCACAGCGGCCTCCACTACCTGCAGCATCTCCTGGCAACCCTGGTCACCCTGGCGGCCGAAGGGGCCCTTCCTACCCTGGCAGACGCCGTGCCATCAGCCGCGTGTCCTAAAGACCTGTACCTTACAGAACTAGAGTTTAACTGTGGCCTGATAGAGCAGTACCCGGGTCACGAGGCGCTGTTCTGCCACCGACGCGTGCTGCTGCAGCGGCTACGAGACATCCTGCTGCACTCGGCAGCGCCGCAGCGCACGGCCTCCCCGCCGCCCCCGGCCCTCAAGCGTTCCTGCGTGGAGACGGTGAACAGTGAGTGGAGCGCCGCACTGCTGGGTGAGAGGGACATGGTGAACAGGTGTCTCAAGAGCCAGTCCTACCAGAGGACCCTCGGGGAGCGGCACGCTCACTGGCTCGGCAACGTGCTGGCCGTCTAGGGGGCCGGGCCAGTGCTGGGGCCGGACCAGTCATGCAATACCTCAGGGCCGCAACACATTCTATTGCTCCACTTCAGTTGGCCTTACAAATTTTTACCAGACTTGTTTCCTAGTGATTCACCTCATCAACTGGAAGGAAGCTCATCAATTGATACAGAGAGAGACAATTATGGCAGCACGACTGTGAGGAAAGATTCATCATTCCTCAGCAGGTACTAAGATATTGCATAAGATGGTGTACAAATGAACAGCTTGCTATCTGCCGTGACAGTCACTGTGGTGGTACATCCATCCTTCAGATACACACTTGACAGTAGGGAAATTATGCATCAGGTTTTCGTAACTTATTTTAGGGTACTGCGGAAATATAGCTAGGAATTTCTTAGCCCTAGAAATAGAATGGAAAACCTGGTAGAGCCTATACTTATACAGCATATACCTTTGTCAGGTGGCGTAAACAGTGACTGTAAACTATAGTTATCATCCTTCAGTAGTAAGACCCTGCTTGCCCTTCCCTCCCTGCCAGCTCAGGGGCTGCAACCCTAGCGTGGTGTTGCCGTCACGCAGCACTCTTTGCATGTTAACACACTGTGTGTTGTCATGAAGGGTGTGGTACACAGTGCACAGTGCTGCTGGTGGAGGCAGACTCTAGGTAGACACAGTACAACACGTATGCATAACAGTTGCGGACTGGTGACTGTCCACGATCAGGCCGGGTGCTGAAATTGTTCCTGAACATTACTTTTTGTGTTTGCAAGAAAATCAAAATATCAATTCTTGTTGAAAAATTGAGGATGCAAACACACTTGTACCTATATTCTCCGTTATTTCACATTTCATAATTGCACATAAGTCAAGCTTGTAAATAATTTTACCTTTACAGAATGTTATCCTATTATATTATAAAAGTTTTAGCACATTTATTTGAACAGATTATTTATTAATTATTTAATAGTATGTAAAACAGTTTTAGCACAGAGTAGAGGTGACATTTGCCTGGTGATATATAATGTATTGACCTGAAGCTGAAGGTGAACCTTTTATGCCTAGTAAAAAAGATGCCGGTTTGCTGCCTTAGTCAGCTGCAGTCCATAGACTATACTTCACCTCAGCTTGGTCTATAAAAATAAATCTATTTTGAACTTGATTGTTATAACATCTAAGGTAGATCTCCTTCACCCTCACTTACTGGTCTCAGAAGCTGCTAGAGGAATCATTAGTTTATTAGCATTTCGCTACTCAGTTTAGGTGGTTTAACGGGGAAACTGGTCATCCCCCCCCCCCAAACCGGGGGCACGCGCCCCCTCCCCGTAGTTACGCCACTGCCTCAGGGGTCCTATGGTTCTGAGCCATAATCATGATTGTGGAGTATACTGTTATCAGAGCTGGGCAGTATTTAAATACAAATGTATTTAAATACGTATTTAAATACATTTGTGTATTTAGAAATGTATACAATAATGTATATAGAAATGTATACAATGTATAAATACATTGATTGTCATGTATTTAAATACAGTATTTAAATACTTTTATGAGTATTTAAATACATTGTATTTAAATACTCATAATATAAAAATGTAAATACTTGTTTATCACTTAATTTGGCCATAAACCCGCCCAACTATCTGGCAATCCTGATGTAACAGTGAAAAGGTGCTTCCAGTTGCAAAGAAATTTCCATATTTTTAGGAAATTTTGGCCTGAGAAGGAAATTTCTAAGGAAACGCAAAATCTAAGGAAATCCATTTTTTTCGGACATGTTAAAATTTGTGTGTATTTAGAATGTATTTACAAATGTATTTAAATACAATTAATGTATTTAGTATTTAGTATTTAAATACATTCGTAAAATGTATTTAGTATTTAGTATTTAAATACATTTCTCCCGTGTATTTAGTATTTAGTATTTAAATACATTCAATGTATTTAGTGCCCAGCTCTGCCTGTTATGCATCCCCTTGGAAGGGTAGCAGCAGATGCTCCTGCCACCTACCTCACATATTACCTCTAGAGCAGTGGTTCTCAAACTGGGGGTAATTACCCCCGCGGGGGTAATGAAGCCGTTTCTGGGGGGTAACGAGGCACTTTCTGAAAGTAATAGTTTGCTGGAATAAATTTATAAATAATAATAAATAAATAAATAAATGAATATATAATACAGAAGTAAATAAACTAATACTAATATCCAGAGATCGGGAAAATACGTGAAGTACGTAACAAATATTTTTTTCACATAAAAGTGCTTTTTGCAAAAAAAAACCTAAATTGTCATTTTTGCTAGAGATGTACCTAAAATGGCCAAAATAACAACATTTTTATCCAATTTCTGCAAGTGACAATTTCATGTCCTGTCTGTCCACTGATGGGTCAGACTGACAGCGGTATTTCAGTCTTCTAATTTATGTCTAATTATTATAAATGAATTAAAAGTTTACAGATTTTGGTTAACGGAATGGAGCCAGCAGATACAGCAAATCTGAAATTCGTCCCAGCTGCCAATGTGGATTTAGAGAGGAGCTTCTCAGTCTATAAAAATGTGTTGACTGACAGAAGACAGCGCCTGACAGAAGAAAATCTGAACAAATTCATGGTTACAAATTGTTTTTACAATCGTTCAGCAGTCTGAGCTATATATATTTTATAGTACAATGTTTTGTATACAGGTCTGTTGCCAGAATTTCATTCGGGGAGAATTGTTAGCTAATTCAAAAAGTTAATCATATGTTCCTTTCCATTTTTTTTTTTTTTTTTTTTTTTTTTTAGCTATATGTACTTAGTTTCAGTGTATGGCTTGCTGATCATTCAGTATTATATAAGGCTAGTGTTTTGAAATATCAATAGATTTCAGGGGGAATCCACACCTGTCCCTCCTCTTGGAGATTGTGGTTCATGACTGTACATAACATAGTTAATAGACGGATCCGAACACATAGCGCACAGGTAGTTGGCCTACTGTACATTTTGTACTGTACAAGCATCTAACTCGGGGTATTGTGCATCTCTGTATATCGGGTCGTGAGTTAGAACATAAGAACATAAGAAAATAAGGAAGCTACAAGAGGCCGTGAGATCTACACGTGGTAGTTCCTGTTACTTAACACTACCTACATCCACCTTTCATCCCCATCCATTAATTTATCTAGCCTCCCTTTAAAGCTCCCCAATGACTCCGCACTAACTACCTGTCTACTGAGTCCATTCCAATCATTCACCACCCTATTTGTGAACCAGTTTTTCCCTATTTCTTTTTTAAATATACGCTTTTTCCAGCTTGAATCCGTTACTTCTTGTTCTACCCTGGTTACTAGCCATAAGAACTTTTCCTACCTCTCCCTTTATCCACTTAAAAACATCTATCAGATCGCCCCTTACTCTGCGTCTCGATTGAGCTAGTGTAAATTAGCTTCAATCTCTTCTCATAATTAAAGTTACGCATCTCTCTCTCTCTCTCTCTCTCTCTCTCTCTCTCTCTCTCTCTCTCTCTCATCTCTCTCTCTCTCTCTCTCTCTCTCTCTCTCCTCGTCTCTCTCTCTCTCTCTCTCTCTCTCTCTCCTCCTCTCATCTCTCTCTCTCTCTCTCTCTCTCTCTCTCTCTCTCACTCTCTCTCTCTCTCTCTCTCTCTCTCTCTCTCTCCTCTCTCTCTCTCCTCTCTCTCTCATCTCCTCTCTCTCTCTCTCTCTCTCTCTCTCTCTCTCTCTCTCTCTCTCTCTCTCTCTCTCTCTCTCTCTTATCTCTCCTCTCTCTCTCCCTCTCTCTCTCTCTCTACCTCCTCTCTCTCTCTCTCTCTCTCTCTCTCTCTCTCTCTCTCTCTTCCTCCTCCTCTCTCTCTCTCTCTCTCTCTAATCCCTCAATCTCTCTCCTCTCCTCTCCATCTCTCTCTCTCTCTCTCTCTCTCTCTCTCTCGCCCTCCTCTCTCTCATTCGTCTCTCTCTCTCTCTCTCTCCTCTATCTCTCTCATCTCTCTCTCTCTCTCTCATCTCTCTCCTTGCCCTCCCTCTCCCTTTCCTGCTTTCTAGGGACGCAACAGGGAGGGAGGAAAGCAAGCAACACTAAGTTTAGAAAAAAGACACAGAACAATTAGTACTCAGACATCACACACTTAGTACACACACACACACAATTAGTACACACACACACCCACACAATTAGTACACACATCACACACACATTAGTATACACACACATTAGTACACAACATTGTACACCCAATTAGTACAACACCATTAGTACACACACACTGTACGCACACAATTAGTACACACAATTAGTACGCACACACAATTAGTACACACACTTATACACACAATTAGTACACACACACTTAGTACACACAGACACAATTAGTAAAACACACAATTAGTACACACACGACACAATTAGTACCACACACCAATTAGTACAACACACACACAATTAGTACACACACACAATTAGTACACACACACAATTAGTACACCACAGCAAAATTAGTACACAAACACACAATTAGTACACACACAGACACAATTAGTACACACACACAATTGTACACACACAGACCAATTAGTACACACACACAATTAGTACACACACAATTAGTACACACACACAATTAGTACACACTTATTATACACACACAATTAGTACCACACACACACAATTAGTACACACACACACATTAGTACACACACAATTAGTACACACAATTAGTAACACACACATTGTACACACACATTAGTACACACCAAATATACACACACACAATTAGTACACACACACACAATTAGTACACACACACAATTGGTACACAACACACAATTGTACACACAAATTATACACACACACACAATTAGTACACACACCACATTAGTAACACACAATTAGTACACCACACACACAATTAGTACACACACAATTAGTACACACACACACAATTAGTACACCACACTAGTACACACACAATTAGTACACACACACAACAATTAGTACACACACACACAATTAGTACCACACACACACAATTAGTACACACACACACAATTAGCACACACACAATTAGTACACACACACAATTAGTACACACACACACAATTAGTACACACACACACAATTAGTACACACACACAATTAGTACACACACAATTAGTACACACACAATTAGTACACACAATTAGTACACACACAATTAGTACACACACAATTAGTACAACACCACACAACAATTAGTACACACCACACAATTAGTCACACACACAATTAGTACACACCACACAATTAGTACACACAATTAGTACACACACACAATTAGTACACACACAATTAGTACACACCACAATTAGAAAAAAAGTAAACACACACACAATTAGTACACACACACAATTATACACACACACAATTAGTACACACAGCACACACAATTAGTACACCACACACATTAGTACACACGACACACAATTAGTACACACACACAATTAGTACACACAAAAACACAATTAGTTACACACACACATTAGTACACACACACAATTAGTAACACCACACATAGTACACACAATTAGTACACACACATTAGTCACCACAATTGTCACACACAATTAGTACACACAACACACAATTATTAACAACACACAATTAGTACACACACACAATTAGTACACACACAATTAGTACACCACACAATTAGTACACACACAATTAGTACACACACAATTAGTACACACAACATTTACACACAATTAGTACACACACAATTAGTACACACACACACATTAGTACACACACACAATAGTAACACACAATTAGTACACACACACACAATTAGTACACACACAATTAGCACACACAATTAGTACACACACCAATTAGTACACACACAATTATACACCACACAATTAGTACACACACACAATTAGTACACACACACACAATTAGTACACACATTATACACACACATTATACCCACCACACACAATTAGTACACACACATTACAACACAATTAGACACACACACAATTAGTACACACACTACACAATTAGTACCACACACAATTAGTACACACACACACAATTAGTACACACACACACACAATTAGTACACCACCACATTAGTACACACACACAATTAGTACACACAACAAATTAGTACACACACACAATTAGTACACACACAATTAGTACACACACACAATTAGTACACACATACACACACACAATTAGTACACCACACAATTCACCCAAAACAAACCCAATTAGTACACACACACAATTAGTACACACACACACAATTAGTACACACACACAATTAGTACCACACACACAATTAGTACCACACACACTTAGTACACACACACATTAGTACACACACACAATTAGTACACCACCACACACATTAGTACACACACAATTAGTACACACACACACAATTAGTACACACACACCACAATTAGTAACACACACACACACACAATTAGTACACACACACATTGTACACAACACAATAGTACAACACACACAATAAACACAATTAGTACACACACAACACACCACACAATTAGTCACACACACAATTATACACACACACACATTAGTACACACACCAATTAGTACACACACACAATTAGTACACACACACAATTAGTACACACCACACACAATTAGTACACACACACACACATTAGTACAACACACACACATTATACACACACACTTAGTACACACACACAATTAGTAACACACACAATTAGTACACACACCACACATTAGTACACACCACAATTAGTACACACACACTACAGATTAGTACACACTACAACTTAGTACACCGACACCATTAGTAACACACACATTAGTACACACCCCACAAAAATTTTTTTTACACACACTACACAATTAGTACACACACACACAATTAGGCACACTACACATACACACACTCCACAAGACACACGCCAACCAAACACTAAGTACAGTTTTTCCGCAAGGCAGTGCTGCATGATCAACACAGAGCCACCACCAAAGGCTGGCTGCCGTGCCGGTCTGGGCCCATACTTTTAAAGATTTAGGATTCGTCTTAGACTCGCTCGAGTCTTAAATATGGCGGCCGGCGTCCTAAATCATTTCGAGCGCCTATTTTTTCCTGGTCTTCAATAGATGCATTTTCTAATGGAGATAGTTTTATTTTGCGCAAACCCAAAGTTAAAAAAAAAAAAAAAATCATCACCGAATTTTATGGTACCGTTTCCATTAAAACACTGTATCTCCATCAGAAAAAGCTCTTAAAACTTGGCCGGGAGAAATTAGTCAGGATCTTAAAGGTTTTAATGAAACCTAACCTAACCTTTTAGGTTTTAATGGAAACCAAAACTAACCTGGAAAATCTTAAAAACAAGGTCTCCACGCTAAGCTGACACAAATGTTGGCTCTACGTTAATACGTAGAGCCAACATTTGTGTTGTACTTACTGTCTTTAAGACATCTGTTTATATTAAAATGAGTGCCGATCCTTACTTTGTCTACATGGCCGATATTAAATTTCAGCGATCCATAATGTTATATTATTTAGTTTTGGTTGCGGGTCCCGGAAGAGGCCAGTAGAAGATGCTCGTAGCCAAAACGCCGTGTGACGAACGCGCATATTTTTGCCACCACTACGGGCATCTTTTGGTAGCAAAATACCAAAAGATGCCGGAAAAAGTGTGTGTGACACGGCCTTTAGGTTAGGTTAGGGCAGGTTAGGTTAGGTTAGTGCACAGCACAAGGGGCTCGAAGAGGGGTGCTAGGTTAGGTCTGTAGAGTTTGTCGTCTTTAGAATAAAGGCTCAATCTCCTATCTCCTTCTTATGGCCAACAAGCTTGGGGACATGGTGGAAACCTGGGTTTTTGGGTGGGGGAGCACACACATAAGGGAAATATGGCCCCCCCAAAAAAAAAAATCTTAAACTAGGGATATGTTCCTAGTTCATGGACTTTATCGGGGAAATATTTCCCTTATATGTGTGCTCCCCCACAAAAGGAGCACACTCATAAGGGAAATATGGCTCCCCACAAAAATCCCTAAACTAGGGAAATTTCCCTAGTACATAGACTTAATCGGGTTAATATTTCCCCGATAAAGTTCATGAACTAGGGAATATCCCTAGTTTAGGGATTTTTTGTGGGGGGCCATATTTCCCTTATGTGTGTGCTCCCCCACCCAAAAACCCCCGGTTTCCTACCATGTCCCTAAGCTTGTTGGCTGTAAGAAGAAGATAGAAGGTGGAGCCTTGGTTCTTAAGATTTACCCCTAAACTTAACCACAAAATATATCTAACCTAACATTATAGGTTTCATTAAAACCTATAAGACTCTGACAAATCTTTCCCCGCAAAGTTTTAGTGCTTTTTCTGATGGAGATAATGTTTTTAATGGAAATGGTACCATAATATTCGGTGATAATTTTTTTTTTTTTTAAACTGGGTTTGCGCAAAATAAAAATATCTCCGGTAATAATGGGCGAGAGTTTCGCGGTCGTTTACAGAGACACCGACTATTTTTTCTTGGCCTACAATAGGTGCTTGCTCTAATGGAGATAGTTTTACTTTGCACAAAAAAAAAATAATGAAAAAAAATTTAACCTAACCTTATAGGTTTTAATGAAACCTAACCTAACTGTAAGGGTTTTAATGAAACCAAACCTAACCATATAGGTTTTAATGAAACCTAACCTAACCATATAGGTTTTAATGAAACCTAACCTAACCTTAACCACAAAGTATACATTTTTTTTATCTTTTTTTTTTATGGGTTTGCGCAAAATAAAACTTCATTAGAACAAGCACCTATTGTAGGCCAAGAAAAAATTGTCGGTGTCTCTGAAAACGACCGCGAAACTCTCGTCCATTATAACCCTATCTCCATTAAAAAAAGCACCTATTGTAGGCCAAGAAAAAATAGTCGGTGTCTTAGAAAACGACCGCGAAGTCCTCGTCCATTATAACCGGTAGTCCTTGGCGTATCTCTCGCTATGGAAGGCGGCGCGGCGATCATGTGGTTGGCGATGGCCTGTCAGGCATCTGCCTTGCCCTTCGCCGATTATCTCGGCATGGAAAATTCTCCTCGCAGGACATAGGACATTTTTTCTTGCTTGAAAGAGCTGGGCAAGGATGAAAGTCTTGTCCTGAAAAATATTATCTTTTCTCGTCGATAGAGCGAAGACAATGTCAATGTTTGTGTCTTTTGAACGGAACGTTGCATATCTGGTACAATTATTCTTATAGATGAATTCATTCGTTGTAGTCTTCAGCAATTATCATAGAAATATTAATCTTGTGTTTTTCGATATTTTTATACCTTTCTGATGACTCTTAGTAGTGATATTTCATGAAATCCAAATTGGACACTTGCTAAATGTAGCGCTCAGCGCTTCGTCCTAAGCCGCCGTCTTAGGACGAGTCTTATTAAAGGCCCCCATCCACGGTACGATTGGTCGTACGATCTGATCCGACAGACCTGATCCGATGGATTTCCTACCACCCACTAACGATTCGACCGCACCTCAAGACCAGTTCAGTTGGTGATAAAAACGGTGGAGAGCGGTTCCTATGATGGGTCTATGCAACGAGGATCGAATTACTTTTGATGGAATCTGATACCACAACTGAGGAGCGTAAACATCATCCGCGTTCACACCAAATTTCATAGAGGCTATTATTTTACATACATTACATACATTACAAAAATATTTTACATATATTACAGAGGCTATTCACAGAGATTATTTTCTTAATATATTTCCGAGACACACTTCTCATATCGTTTTTTTTTTTTTACTGTTTCAACATTAGCCGCACTGTCGCTCACTGTCCCGCTCCTCGAGTTTCTCTACCAATACTTCATAAGTTGCATTTTTCTTAAATTTATCCATTTACTCTTTGCTTTTTATTTCCCACAAACATTCAGTTTCAATATAATTGGATGAATTCTGTCCAAAAGTGCTTCTCATTAAAGAAACAATTAATCTTGGTAGTCCTCTCGCGACGCTGTCAGTGGCGAATCTGACGGCTGACCTCACGATCAGCACACTCACGGTGCGATCCGGTCTGAACCGGATGATCTGTCGGATCTAAAAACCAAACACTGCTTGGTCGCATCCGACCAGCTGTCAGTCGGTCGGACAGACCAAAATCACCCCACTCACGATCCAATCTGGTTGGATCCAACCAGATCTGTCCAATGGTCGTACGACCAGATCGCACCGTGGATGGGGGCCTTTAGACTTTCCTCGAACCTTAGGACGCAGGGTTAGGACGAATCCTAGGACGAATCCTAAATCTTTATAAGTATGGGCCCTGGCTCCTGCCTGGGCTCTGCTATACAACTTTTCTGCCGCACCCTAACCTTCGTGACTATATTCACCTATATATTGCACTGATTAACAAAATACATGGAAGCAGTACATGTGTCGTCCATTATTAGCCAGTCAAGCGAAGGCTCTCGGGTGGCCTATAGATGTGAACCGCCGACCACCACCACAACCCTCACAGCGCCGTGACTTATATTAGCATGACATTATTTATTCGTTATTTTATTCACCTCATAAGCATTAAGTGAGTATGCCATGTATGTATATATCCTTTTAGTTCTTTCCCATGTTTCTGCCTTGTAAAATGACACAAAGTAATAATCACAGTAGGAGTATAGTGAGGTATTCAAATATAACTTCTCGATTATTTTTAGCTGGGTGCTCCATAGCTCAGTGGTAAAGTGTTGGTGTTTCCATACATCAGCATAAAGGCGATGGGTTCGATTCCCCCACAAATCCATTACGGATTTCAAATCTTTACCGAGCTCGGACCCCGTCCCCCCCCCCCTCAAACCCTCTGGTGGTCTGTCGATCTCCCTCCCCCTGGCCAGGAGAAGGTAACTCATAGGCAAGACGTGGGTGAGAGGATCCCCCCCCATCCCATCCCCCGTCCATCGACCTCCCTCCCTCTGGCCAAGAGAAGGTAACTAGTGGATGAGAGCTCCCCCATCCTAATCCCCCTCCCACCCTCTGACCGCCCATCGACCTCCCTCCCTCCGACCAAGGGAAGGTAACTGATGGACAAGACGTGGGTGAGAGTACCCCTAAAAAAAAAAAAAAAAAAAATTAATTAGTAAACAAAAAAAACAAAAAAATTTAATTAGTAAACAAAAAAAAACAAAAAATTGTAATAATAGTAATGGGTTGTAATAGTAATGATAATAGTAATGGGGTAAATTAGTTCATAGTAATGGGAGGTTGTATCTGATGGGAAAGATGTGGTAGGGTCCACGTCATGGACTCACGTTCAAGGGTCGTGGTCAGGATAGGTTGCAGGGTCGACGTGATGACAGGTAGGGTCAAAGTGAAGGAAGGGTAGTAAGGGTTAGGTTAGGGGTCCACATGATGGATCCGGTTCGAAGGGGCGTACTGAGTTCACTCAGTGCGTATCTGTCTTCTCGCATCGGACCCCCAGACCCTAGCCCCGAGGCCCGCCCCTCGCCCAGACCCCCACCACCACAATAACAGCACCCCAGCGCCTAGCCAACCCAAGGGTTCATTGCCCACCACGCCCACCACCCAGGATAGGCAAAGAGACCAATCCCACCAACCCTCAGGTACTAAAGACATATGTAATAGAATATCCTATCCAATGAAATCAAATGAATAAAGGAAAGGGTTATAGGGGTAAAAAATAAATAAAATACAAAAAGTAATCTCTAAAAAACTAAAACTAAATTTTTTTAAATTATATTAATATTTTTTACTTATTTATATTACTGTATTATTTATATAATTTATTTACTTCTATATATTTTTTTTCTCTGCACTGACATATATATATATATATATATATATATATATATATATAATATATATATATATATATATAGATATATATATATATATATGTATATATATATATATATTATATATAATATATATATATATATATATATAATAATATATATATACTAATTATACATATAGACTAATATATATTAATTAATTGTTCGGCCCCCTGTAACGTTACCAAAGACAGTTCACTGTTCTGAGTTCGGACGTGGGGCTGGTGGTACGAGGACTACTTACTGTTAACGTACGAGCAATGGCGAAGTTAAAAGAGGTCCTTTAACCATTATTTCCACATGCTACTTGAGAAGGCACCACACAGTTACAGGAGGGGAGTTATACAACTTATCTTCACAAACAGGCACCCGCTTTCAAGCATTCCGGGCACAGGCGTATAGCGAGAGAGGCGGGGAAACACTCCCGAGCCGTTACCATGGACACGCGTGACACTGACCGTTGCCTCGGTCCGCGCACCCCTTGCCATACCTCCCACACCCTCCCTCACTTCACTGGGCCTCGTCGCAACCAGACATTCCACAAACAACACATTAGCCTCGCACGCCACCCAGACATTCACACATACACAATTACATGATTACAGTACTACAATCGTAACACTACCCCTCCCTTTCAACATGAGACGTCCTCGTCTGTAACATAAGACATTTCCCACAAAAGCAAATAATATCAAACAAAACATCCACATCCTAACTTAGCACTCTAGAGAAATACAGACACACAACAATAATCAAATTCCTCTTCGACAATGGGCCCCAGACATAACTACGTCACGGTTTGTTTACATCGGTGCATTGTGGGGATAAGGCGGGGTCGCCGCGGGTGGACCTACGAAGGGAAAACTACGGCGATGGAAGAATTTAGAGTTATTTTGCGCGAAATTGATATTCCAGGTGCTATATTACTGTGCTCTGTTCTCGCTGACAACACTATAGAGAAGACCTGAGGTAATGGCTGATGTGCAGAGGCTTCTAAACCAAGAAAACAGAGTCAAAACAGAGCCTCGTCAAAAGGTAAGCAACTGGTAGGTACGTAATGTGTCCCTACCACTTGCTTACTTCTTAATGAGACTCTGCTGTGACTGTTTTCCTGGTTTAGAAGCCTTCGCACATCAACCATCACCTCAGGTCTTCTCTATGTTGTCAGCGAGCACGGAAATATAGCACCTGGAATATCAATTTCGCCCAAAACAACTCGAATTTTTTTCATCGTCGTAGTTTTCTCTTTGTAGGCTGTCCATATTCATGGTTATGATAATATTAAAATACCTTATTAATTTAGTTCCTTTTGTTGTCTTTCCTCATAATAAGTAGTGCTACATCATGGTTTAAGTGTTACTTGATGAGCCAATGAATAGGCTCTTGAGTCTATACCAACATCACCAACCTTTGCTTTGATTTATCTTATTACTCCATCCATAAACAAGTTGCATAACCACGGTGACATTACCCATCCTTGCCTCATGGTACCTGCATGGTACTGTCGTCTACCAATATTTTTGTCCCTACACAAATCGGGAAAACTCGCCGACAGGAATGGTTAGGTTGGTATCCGGTCATTTCGCCCAAATGCCATTTCGCCACACCATAGTCATTTCGCCCACACTATGGAGTCTATAGGTGCTAGGAGGTTAGGTTATATTTGTTTAGTGTGTTGAGAACCCCCAACTAGGAGGTGCTAGGAGGTTAGGTTAGATTTGGTTAGGTTAGGTTAGATTTGGGTAGTTTAGGTTAGATTTGGTTAGGTTAGGTTAGATTAGATTTGGTTAGGTTAGGATAGGTTAGATTTGGTTAGGTTAGGATAACTTAGGTTAACTTAGGTTAGATTTGGTTAGGTTAGGTTAACTTAGGTTAACTTAGGTTAGATTTGGTTAGGTTAGGTTATCGGTGGGTCAAGTCCCCTGTTAGGGTAGGTTAATTTTGGTTAGGTTAGGTTTATTTTGGTTAGGCAATTTTCGTCATTTCGCCCACAAGACATTTCGTCCACATGTAAGTCAATTCGCCCACATATAAGAGTCAATTCGCCCACTCTAAAGTCAATTTACCCACACGATCCATGTCACGGAGTCATGTAACTATATCTTCCTCTGGCAGAAATGGAATGAACCACCAGTAATCTTGGGCGAAATGACGGTAAATTTCCAAAGTGTTTGCCCATACTCTCCCACTTCCCCCAAACAAGTTTGGGGACCTGTGGGAATGCGGGGTTTTCGGGTGGGGAACAAATTATGCGTCGGAAACATGTAATTAAAGAGTTGTGTAGGGGGGGTAAAATTCCCTAGAACTAGGGTAATTTCCTTATATCTAGAGAAAATTGCCTAACCAAAATAAACCTAACCTAACCAAAATTAACCTACCCTAGCAGGGGGCTTGACCCACCGATAACCTAACCTAACCTAACCAAATCTAATATAACCTAACCTAACCAAATCTAATAGGTTAGATAGGTTAGATTGGTTAGATTTTGTTAGGTTAGGTTATCGGTGGGTCAAGCCCCCTGCTAGGGTAGGTTTATTTTGGTTAGGCAATTTTCTCTAGATATAAGGAAATTACCCTAGATCTAGGGAATTTTACCCCCCCTACACAACTCTTTAATTACGTGTTTCCAACACATAATTTGTTCCCCACCCGAAAACCCTGCATTCCCACAGGTCCCCAAACTTGTTTGGGGGAAGTGGGAGAGTATGGGCAAACACTAGAAATTTACCGTCATTTCGCCCAAGGTTACTGGTGGTTCATTCCATTTCTGCCAGAAGAAGATATAGTTGACATGACTCCGTGACATGGATCGTGTGGGCGAATTGACTTTAGAGTGGGCTTGGACCAATTTACTCTACTTGAGGTAAGGATTGATTTGACATCTTCAAGCCTCATATAGTTGGGCAGTGATGTTGATTTTTCTATGTGAACAGTATTTTTGATGATACAGCCAACTTAAGTGCAGGAAAATGTATACGCTCTAAAACGACTGGCGCCATGTTGTGACGTCATAAGCACAAACAACAGAGCAAAACAGCTGTCAAGCGGCCGCTACTATTATGTACTACCTACTAATACACCGACTTGCATTACCCCTACTACCGCAAGATGACCAGTAATCCTCCTTCAAGTGATGTAGTAGGTATTCACTGTGTTTGTGAATATGTAAGTTGTAGTTTATAAGGAAAAAGTGGATAGACAGAGATAAGTGGCCCGTGACACCTGACAAGTGACGACTTCTGGGATCGGCATTCCTTATAGGGAGCTTAAATGAACCTGCAATGACATGTAAAGCTAGACAGATAGACGAACTCATAGAGGAACAGGTAGAAATGTATGGCTTTCTTTCCCCACATAAGCAAAACATACACCCTTCGTCACTCTACTCACCACTACAACCTTTACTAACCATACATTTCTACCTGTTCCTCTATGAGTTCGTCTATCTGTCTAGCTGTACATGTCATTGCAGGTTCATTTAAGCTCCCTATAAGGAATGCCGATCCCAGAAGTCATCACTTGTCTGGTGTCACGGGCCACTTTGCTCTGTCTATCCACTTTTTCCTTATAAACTACAACTTACATATTCACAAACACAGTGAATACCTACTACATCACTTGAAGGAGGATTACTGGTCATCTTGCGGTAGTAGGGGTAATGCAAGTTAGTTAGGTTAGTAAAATAAAACTATAATTTGCGGTTTGCTGAGCCAAAACAAGCCGATCAGCTGATCAGGCGAGATCTGAGTTTGCAGTTACTACGTCACAACCAATGACAGCGCGTTCCGCCGTGTTGTGATATTTTTGGCCCAAAAAGGCCAATATATTTCATTTATGGTGCATTTCTCAGCAAAAAGAATATGAGTACAGTGATATGTAGCCTATATTGCACCCAAAGCTTTATAATACTCCGTGTTTTAGGTGTGAGTAAATTGGTCCATTGACTTAACCTCTGCAGGCAGACTGCGCACCGCGCGTCACCTCCGCCACCACCTCCTCACCACCACTACCTCCACCACTCAACAATGCCACACCACAGTTTAGAGCTGCTAGACCCTACATCGCCATCCCACCCGCCCCCTGCGTGTTGGAAGGCCCACCAGGCAGCCTTCTCTTTCCCGCCCGCAAAGACACCTCCAGCGGGGAAACCCCGAGCATGCTACCTCAACCGCAGGCCCACAACCACAGGGACTCCTCCACCCTTGGCTCGCCTCAGAGGTAGCCACAGTCCAGGAGACCACACTCCACGGGGACCCCCCACAGCTCCCCTCTTTCCCCACTGCTCTAGTCTCGCGGTGGAAAGGTTGCCACGACCCTCCCGACAGACCATGCCCTCCACTTGCAGAACGCTGGTGAAGGTGCGGGAGGAACTAGCAGGCACGCACTGGGCCCCCTGTATGATAGAAGGCACGTCGGACCCTTCCTCCACCATCATCCACCTGCCAAAAGCTTCGGCGGAAGCCCCCCCACTGCGCTCCCATCCTCTTGGTTTGGGAGAAGAAGAACAGGTATGGGGACCCCTCCTTCATCCTGGCTCTCCGAGGCCTCCACTTTTGGTCCTGCGTCTTCCCCCGCTCACCACGCCGGGGGCCCTTCTTCGGGTGGCCCCATGCCGAGGCGAAGTGAGCAGGTCTCTTGGCTTTCCACATCCGTCTGAGCGGCAGAACCCAGCAAGGCCCTTCCTGGGCTTTACGCTGTTGTCACGCTGCCAAACGGGCCCCCGGCAGGGCCCTCCATGCTGCCTTTCCGTCAAGACAGCAAACGATTCCGCTCCCCCCGAATGGCCCCGCCTGCAGGGCGGCCCTGGGATGACGAAGGCGAGGCAGGAAGGGGAGGAGAGGAAGGTGTTTAGGGTGGGCGGTGCGAACTCCTGACGTAGGCGGGCAGGGAGGCGAAGGTTGGAGCGCCGTTCACCGGAACCACCTCCTTCGGGACCCACCGGCGAGCAAAGGGCACCTCCCCCCCGCACACCCCCACCCTCCCCCTCTGGACGACGCACGCCTCCCCCCTGCATCAGGTCTACAGGGGCGCCAACCCAGGAGGCAAGAGTCCTCCATCGCGGCGACGTACTCAGGCAGCGCTGCTTCACTGCTCCCTCCTGGACGGCGCCGTCTTAATGCCTGCATCAGGTTGCAGGGGCGTCACCCAGGGGGCAGGGGCAGCTCTTCCTCCCTTATCGCCTGGTGCAAAAGTTTGCTAGTCATCTCTGCACTCAGTCACTCCTCTAAGAGCGACTCTAAGCTCGCGTGTCCTCACTTCCGCCCTTTTTCCGCCTCCCTTGCTTGTACGGCCTGTGCGTTCATTTTCCCCATCATAGCGGTTTAAAGGGGTGTCCATTACGTCGGGTTTGCTCCCTCGCCTGAGTCTCCGTCCTTTTCCCCACTGTCCTTTTTAACACTTGGCATGCGCGCGCCATCTTCCTCGCTAAAACCTGCGGTTTCCCTGAGCGCCATCTTGCCGTCCCAGGACCAAAAAGGGGTGGGCCCGTCTTTCATGTTAACACAACAATTCAAATTATGGACACCATTTTTTACGCCCCCCCCGTAACTTACCAAAAGACAGTTCACGTTCTGAGTTCGGCGTGGGGTGTGGGTCCGAGGACTACTTATGGGAACGTTCGAGCACTGGCGAGTAAAAGAGACGTTCTCCTTTAACCATTTATTTCCACATGGTTTCTTGAGAAGGCACACACAGTTACAGGAGGGGAGTGTATACACTTATCTTCACAAACAAGCACACGTTTAAAGCTTTCCAGGGAAAGGGGCGTATAGGCGAGAAGGGGGAGAACGATCCGGCGTTACCTGGGACGGGGGGCGACTGCCCGTTTCCCTTGTCCGCGACCCCTGCCAGACCTCCCCCCCCTCCTCACTCCGCTCCTCGCCACCCAACTTCACACAACACACACATTGCCTCGCCCCCACCCAGACATTCACACATACAAAAATTACTGATTAAGTATAAAACGTAAAAAAAAAAAATTTTTTTTTATTTTTAAAAATTTTTATATATATATATTTTAATATATATTAATATTTAATATAAAAAATATATTATATATAATATAAAAAAAAAAAAAAATTTTTTTTTTATATAAAATATATTTTAAAAAATTATATAATATATAAAATATATATATATAATATATATAAAATTATAAGTAAAAGCCTTATAACTCGGCACTGTATAACTCGGAATTTGATATAACTCGGCATGGCAAAGCAGTGGGTTTTTTTTTTTTTTTTTTTTTTTTTTTTTTTATATAAAAATACAGGTTGAATTCCCCAAACTCGGCCCCAAGACTCAGCAACCCCCAAAAACTCGCAGGGTTCCGGTTTTTTCCAAAACCCGGAAAACCCCCAAAAACCCGGCGCGAGTTGCCGGGTCCCCGCTGGGTGCCACCACACTAGGCCGCTTTGGTTCTCCCCCCGATTTTTTTGGTTTTTAGGTTCAGTGGTGTTGTGACGTAGAGTTTTGTACACTGATTTTTTGTACTTTTACAGGGCTTTTAGTATTTTGGCTCCCAAAAGTCCAGGGAAAACCCACGGTGGAAGTGAAAAGAAAGGAAGAACAAAGTGTTAAAATATTTTTGAGAAAATTACCTTTTGAAGCAGTTGGGTGGCTTTTTTTTCCCCCTTAAAGTAGTGTCCAGACCATTTCATCATTTCCCGATTAATGCAGTCAAAACATAGCCATTGACGGTATTCACAAAACGCGCACTTTTTGATCCCGTCACCGTTTTTTTAAATAATCCGCAATCAAAAAACTGCAAATTTCCCGAGTTTCAAAACGCACTCAAACTTGCAGACGCCCCGGCTAGGCTCCGTGACGTACCATAGGGAGGTATTTCCCGCGTGATAGAGGCACGTAAACACAGGATAAAAATAATAGTACTTTGAAGAATTTGGTGTTTCTGATAGATTTTTTTTTTCTAATGCCACATGCATGCATCCTTTATGGGTGCAGCATGCTTCCTTCCCCCAACACGCCTGCACACACGCTTCCTTCCTACACACACGCCTGCACACACCGACACCCTTCCCACACACACGCCTGGGAAATACTTTGGAACTCATCCTTCCGGCTTGACTGAAATGAACTACCGCACTGTATTGTATGCTTATTATACTTCACATCTGTAAAGGTTCCAGCGTGCGCTCAGCCTTGGTTAACCCATACGACCGCTATGAAATATGAGGTGCCTCAAAAAATTCTAAGTCCAGTTAGGTTAGGTTAGTATACTTTGTGGTTAAGGTTAGGTTAGGTTAGGTAACTTTGTGGTTAAGGTTAGGTTAGGTATACTTTGTGGTTTAAGGTTAGGTTAGGTATACTTTGTGGTTAAGGTTAGGTTAGGTTAGGTATACTTTGTGGTTAAGGTTAGGTTAGGTTAGGTATACTTTGTGGTTAAGGTTAGGTTAGGTTAGGTATACTTTGTGGTTAAGGTTAGGTTAGGTTAGGTATACTTTGTGGTTAAGGTTAGGTTAGGCTAGGTTAGGTATACTTTGTGGTTAAGGTTAGGTTAGGCTAGGTATACTTTGTGGTTAAGGTTAGGTTAGGTTAGGTATACTTTGTGGTTAAGGTTAGGTTAGGTTAGGTTAGGTATACTTTGTGGTTAAGGTTAGGTTAGGTTAGGTATACTTTGTGGTTAAGGTTAGGTTAGGTATACTTTGTGGTTAAGGTTAGGTTAGGTATACTTTGTGGTTAAAGTAGTCGTCCAGACCCATTTTTTTTTTGCCTAATTATGTTGACTGTACATTCAAAACACCTAATCCACCAAAAATAATTGATTTCCAGGCCTTATTTCCGTAAAAACACGACTTTTATAAAAAGCGCGCGAAAAAAAAAATCTTCCCTCTAACAGGGCTACGACTGTTATTGATGACGTCAGAACAGGGACGCCCGCAGACACTCTGTCTGACACCTGTCGGCAAATGTTATGATGACCGATTGTACTTCGGTGTCAGACAGTGAATCTGTCGCTGTGACCGACACTCTTCCCACACACACGCCTGCACACACGCCTGCGCACCAACACCCTTCCTGCACACACACACACATACACACACAACACACACGTGTGTGGAGGGCGTGTGTGCAGGCGTGTGTGTGGGAAGTAGGCGTGTGTGTAAGAAGGGTGTCGGTGTGCAGACGTGTGTGCAGGCGTGTGTGTGGGAAGGGTGTCGGTGTGCAGGCGTGTGTGTGGGAAGGAAGCGTGTGTGTGGGAAGGAGGCGTGTGTGTGGGAAGGAGGCGTGTGTGCAGGCGTCTGTGTGGGAAGGGTGTCGGTATGCAGGTGTGTGTGGGAAGGAAGCGTGTCTGCAGGCGTGTGTGTGGGAAGGAGGCGTGTGTGCAGGCGTGTGTGTGGGAAGGAGGCGTGTATGCAAGCGTGTGTGTGGGAAGGAGGCGTGTGTGCAGGCGTGGGTAAAACTTTGGAAGAAGTCCTTCACCCCTATTTTTTTTTTCTTCCCCCTATAGCCAACAAGCCTGGGGAACTGGCGGGAATACGGGGTTTTTGGGTGGGGAAAGCAAATATAAGTGATTTATGGCTCCCCAAAAAAATCATCAAAGTCACTATATGTAAAAATCTAACCTAACCTAACCTTAACCACAAAGTATACCTAACCTAACCTTAACCACAAAGTATACCTAACCTAACCTTAACCACAAAGTATACCTAACCTAACCTAACCTTAACCACAAAGTATACCTAACCTAACCTAACCTTAACCACAAAGTATACCTAACCTAACCTAACCTTAACCACAAAGTATACCTAATCTAACCTTAACCACAAAGTATACCTAACCTAACCTAGCCTAACCTTAATATATCTACGTTCTAAGTCGGAAAATTCCATTACTCGGCTCGGCGCTGGTCCCGAGGTTGCCGAGTTTGGGAACTTCAACCTGTATATATATATTTTAATGTACACCTATGCTTATAGCAGTATAGGCAGTGAGCTCCATGGGTGGGATGGTAGGCTCTGGAGGCTCACTCGAGGGTTGTGATGGTTGGCCCTCGCCCGTGGTGGCGCAGGCAGGATTCTTATAGTGACGCCTGTGATTAGAGGCTCATGCCGCCCCCTGTGTCCTCCCATGCACTCGCAGTCGAAGGTAGAGTTAATGGACAGGGCATAGTGTTGCAGTAATCAAGTGCTCAAGTGATGTAAAATTAATTGTACAGGTACAGTACTGTATACAATACAGTACAGAGTTGTGATTAAAGTGATACCAGTGTTAAAATGCGACTGAGTCCCCCTAACATCTTCTACATGTTACAACAAGGCTCCCCTCTCCTTGGATTACATGCCTGCTGCTACCCGTTCATTGGTAAGTGTAGTTTTTATGCTTTTACAGTAGTATTTTTTTTTTTTTCTTTTTCTTTTTTCCCTCCCATATCAGAGGACATTGCATAACTCGGCACATTAAATAACTCAGCAAGGGCCAGAGCCCCTATCGTGCCGAGTTATAAGGCTTTTACTGTATATATATATATATATATATATATATATATATATATATATATATATATATATATATATATATATATATATATATATATATATTTATATATAGTATATATATTATATATATATATTAGGGTGGTCCAAAAAACAAAATTTTGGAAATTTGTCTGGGCTTGATGTTGTTCTTGTTCCAATTGGTGATAAACGTAATCGATTGAAGTATCGCTCCAATCGGAGAATATTTAGAGGTCCCCCCGAAGAAGTAAACAACAAAAAACTTCAAAAAAAGGAAAAAAGCTCACAAAGAATAAAGATGTCAGTGTCATCCCGAGTATTGGTATACCCATACTACCTACTTTTACATACAAGATTATACTTTGTTCAGGGTTCACTGAAGATAATGATGGTCATTTTGGATGTCAATTAATTTGGTAAGGTAACTAAAAGAAAGTTGTAACATATACAATTTTTTTATTTAGACAAAAATCTTCATCTCAAGGTTAATATAAGCAAAACATTGTTGTTGTTTGATCAATAAGTACTGTTATTCCTTTCCGTTTGAACACTTGTACAGTGAAAGCAACACGGGCAAGTAAATAATTAATGTAAATAATGAAAATAAAGGTAATACACTGTCCTTTTACTCCATATATGCTGCTTTGGAGGTGGAAGGCTGCTCCCTCCTGTGCTTGGCCACCACTTTCAGGAGGTACTGTTGCTGGACCTCGTCCTTGGTGATGATCGAGTTGAAGGAGGTGGCCAAGGCGATACCTCTCTCCGCCGCATCGTTGACCACCTTCATCTGCGAGACGTTCCTCTTCATGTCCAGGAAGGTGGCCTCAGTCTCCCATGTCTCGGGACTCTTCTCCAAGAGGGTTCCCACTTCTTCCTCCCGTCCAGGAAGAAGGCTATTCAGGGTCCTCCTAGTCCTGGAGGTCACGAGGTCCTTCAGGTCAATGTCCGGGGAGAACCTCTTCCCGTCCAGTCACTTGAGGCCTTTTCTCTCACGTCTGAACAGGTTCCTGACCATGTCCTCCTTCTCCTCATTGCTGATTCTCTCGTCCATGAAAGACAGCCACAAGGTCCTCCGAGACGTACCAAAGGTGACGACGGAAGGCTTTGAGCGCCACGTCCGCCACCCCTGGTTTGGGGATCCCTCGAGAGAGGTCTCGCATGAACAGGAGGTCGTTGAGGGGAGCTCGTTGAGGGACCATGGCCTCATTCCACTTTGTGGCGTACAGGAGGGCCACGAAGAGGGAAATGTCCTCCATGGCCTGCAGCTCCTGAGCGGTCAGCTTTACTTGACCTCGGAAGAGGAAGACCTTCAGAGCGTAAATTCCCTTGGCCATCCACCTGGCTTGGTGGAAGGCACCTGGGGCCCGGAACCTGTAGTCTTTCCCGAGGTCTCCTCCCAAGAATAGGTACGAGAGCCAGAGTTCTTCGTAGTCCTCTCTCGGGTGAGTGCCGCCCTCCAGAGCACTCTTCAGCTCGTGGAGGGCTCGCTCCCTGTGCTCTGAGAGCGCCCCGGTCAGAAGAGCATGGAGGCTATCCTTTTCCATGGCAGAGCTCCAAGAAGACTGGTCAATTAAGCTCCAACGATCCCTAAATCGAACTAAGAGAGGGATGTTCGGTCCTCGGGAGGGTCCATAGGAGCTCTTGAACACGTCCCCCATGACGACCTCCAGCACGTGGTGACGGCAGGCCACCCAGAGGAGCTCGCGTCCAAGGCCTTCCTAGATCTTCACACAGGCTCCTTCATACAGCCCCGTGTTTGATGCCGTCGTGTCGAACACCAAGCCCTGAACTCTGGTCTACAACTGAGCCTCCGAGATTGCCTTGAGGACAGCCTCTCCCTGAGCCGTGCCTGTGCTGCGGGGTATCTTGGGGACTCCCAGGAGATGTTCCCTGCCCCCAGCCGTGACCAGGATGGCGATTCAGTTGACCTGGTCTTTGCCCGACAGGTCAGGAAGTAACTTCCCGTCCCAGTGGACAAGGACAGGAATCCCCTCCGGAATGTTTATCGTTTCCGACTTGGCGATGGCCTCCCGATTCCTGATTCTGTGGTGTCGGATGGTGCTGCGAGACAAGGAGAGACTCCCCAGGTCCTGCCCAGATGCCGTTGCAAAGGCTCCCATCGTCCCCATCGCCACCCGGTCCGAGACTTTGAACCGATCCAAGGTGGAGGTGATGTCCGCAGAGAGCAGTGAATTTTGCTCCCTCGACTTTACTCCGTTTCGGGTGACTGGGACTGGTGAAGTCTACATCGCTGTCGTCTGTTTCTCCGGCGGTGGAGGACGAAGACGAGGTCAGGCGGCCAGACAGTACGACGAAGGTCATGGCTTCCTTCTCCTTCTTCGAGCGCTCCTTCCTCATCTCTTCTGCCCGCTCCCTCTCCTTCTTCCTCTCTTGGGCCTCAACTGTGATGCAGTCTAAGCCCGCCATGGATGAGGTCGCTCGGTCCTCTCGCTGGCTGCGAAGAAAGGCTTTGTCCTCCTCCACGGTCATCCGATCGAGGGCATCACTGCTCACCACGTCGAAGAGGTCCTCCAGGTCCCCCTTGAACATTTCCTCTTTCATCCGGGCGGTCTCGGATGCCCGTTTCCGATGTTTTTGGAGGGACTCGTACTTGGCCACCAGGCTGAGGAGCTTCTCCTTGGCGGTTCGGAGAGCGGAGGTCGGGATCCCGGCCCTCCCCCAGATCAAGAGGACTGCCTCTATCACCTCCTTGGCGGCCACGGGTTTGGTCTTCTTCTCGATTCCGTGATGGAAGTAAAACTTGCGGAGCACCTGCCCTTTAGAGGGCAGCCTGGCACGTGTTATCTCACATTCAGGGTGCCCAATAAGCCACCATGCACGCTCCCTTGTAGAAGTCATCATGCACCTGGGGGAAGAAAAAAAGAGTAAACTTTAGGGGAGAGTTGGAAACATAGTCCGATCAGCACAAAATTTTGCATGGGCATGTCTAACAGAAAGTGAAACAAGATCGACATCATACCCGCTACATTACACAACATTTTTATTTTCACTATGTTTTTGGACCACCCTAAATTTATATATTTTATATATATATATATATATATATATATATATATTTTATATATATTATATATATATATATATATTATATATATATATATATATATATATATATATATATATATTGTGTGTGTGTGTACAGAGAGAAAAAATATATCTAAAAGTAAATAATAAATAAAAGTATGTGTGTGTAGGAATAACCAAAGGCCAGTAGTAGTAGTAGTAGTAGTAGAGAAGGAGCAAGAGTTTGTCTGGCTCATATAAAATGCATTAACAATTAAGCATTCCAGTATTTTTCTTTCCTTTAATTTCACATAACTGAAAAGGAATGAGGTAGGGGTAATGGTGATCTATCACAGCACTGCTGGGGGTAACAATGGCAAAAAGTTTGAGAACCACTGCTCAATCTAGAGAGAGACAATTCAAAACCTTGACCTACCCAAACAAGGGAAACAAACTAAAACCTCCAAAGACAGGTCATAATTTATGAAGTTTATTTTCTTAATACATGGGATGATAGTAAAATAGTGATTTCTTCTCCGTGGTGAATCACTACAGTCGGGGGAGGCCTTTGTGCACCCAGCCTCCTGACTCCTGCCATGTATTTCCCTTCCTTCCCCTCTTACCCATATGAAACAGTGAAGTAGTTACAGTGAACAATGACATACTCAACACGCAGTACCATGCAGGGTTGCCAGGTCGTGGACTGTGTTCCCACACAATCCCATCACAAAACCAGCCAAAAAACGCGACAAAACCGCCAAAAAAATTAAATTGTGTATGTTTGATGATTCAAGACGACTGACAGGAGTATAACAAAAAGGGGAAAAAATATTTGACAAGTAATGTATCTATATTAGCATACATACATAGCCATTCATGCCTTACATGCTATGCTATATGTTTTTTTCTGGACATTTATATATCAGGTATATCAACATACTCCTGATCGTCAGCATTGGAATAAATGTCCTTTGTAAAAAGTGACACCATTTCCTCTGTGGGGTTAAACTCATTGCAACAATCCGTGTTATTTCTATGCATGAATGCACGGACATGTCATGTATTTTCTAAACTCTTTGTGTTGCAAGCAAAGGTGGGCATTCCGCAATTTTAGTCCGCAATTCCGCAATTCGCAACTTGCGGAATGGGTAATTCGGTTCCGGAATTGCGCAATTGCGGATGCCTGAAAAAATAGCGGAATTGCGGGTTATGGACCGCCAAAATTTTGAAACACAATCGCAATAATTGTGACGGTCACCACCTTCAAAGTGCCCGCGTGAACATAAGTTCCCGCCAAATATGATGGAGACGACACTGCCAAGTGTAGCGCAGTTAGTGCGTGCTGGGACTTGGGATTGAGAGGGTGGACGCTGGCCGTGTGTGTGACTGTCTGTCAAGCCAGCCATCAGGGAGAGGATCCTTAGAGAGGTCAAGGGCAAGATCAGCTCTGGGGAAAGAAACATTCAAAACAGCCCTGTGGAGGAGGATAGAGAGGAAGACAGAGACCCTTATTGGGTATACCCCTGTGCCCTCCTCCGCGCTGTGGAGAAGCTGTTCAGCATGGGGTCTGACATCCTGAGGCCGAAGAGGTCAGCGCTGACAGCCAACAACTTTGAGAAGCTTGTGTTCTTGAAGGGCAACCTCCACATGCTGAACCAGAAGTGGGAGGAGGAGGAGGAGGAAGAAGAAGATTACTAGATTACTAGATTACTTAGATTAGTGATTACTAGCCAGTAGACTGTGAAGTGTAAAAGTAAAGAAAAATACTAAAAGAGACAGAGACTTAATTGTGAAGGACAAGTAACAAGTATAGACAGAAACAGAATAGGAATACAGAAGTATTAAACACTAATAAAGAGTCTAAAGAGAATTTTTTGTTTTAATTGTAGGTGTTTTGTTTTAATTGTAGGTGTCAAAATTAGTTTGCAAAATTGCGGAATTGCGATTGCGAAAAGGCCTATCTGAAAAAAATTGCGGAATTAAAAAAAAATTGCGATGCCCACCTTTGGTTGTAAGTCACTCACGCAAGCTAATATATGTCCTCCTCTGATCACGGCAGCTGTAGTAGTAGAGAGTAAACTGTTTGACAGCCTCTCTGAGTCTCTCTCCTTAGACTTTGAATTTAGAGAGAGGCTGAATGAAGGGTGGACCTTGGAAGGTGTGGCATGACCCAGGCCAATTAATCGTCCCTAGGGATGTCAGTAGGGTGTGACCTCCGTGAGAGGTCACAGCTGAGGTCCTAATCAGGTCAAAGTCCAGTCGTGATAATCCTTTTTGAGGACAATTGTCCACTTGACCTACTTGACCCACTTGCAAATATGCCATGTGCTTTCGAAGCCAATCAACCCAAAAATACGCAAGCCTAAGTTAAAACAGCCCAAAAAACTGCAACCCGCGACCACTGTTTTTTTCCCCCCAACTTCCATTAAAAAGAACCCAATTGGGCGGGTAAACAGCGGACCTGGCAACCCTGGTACCATGACCCAGGTTTCTGCCCTGCTGTGCCTTGCCTTGCCGTGCACCATCACCTGGAGTGTCACCGCGACAGACTCCATAGCTGTCCCAGATCCTCCTTTGCATCACGGGGCACTGACACGGTTCATCAATGTTTTAGACTCCTTTAGACTCCTTTCTTCCCCTACAGAACACAATGGGGATGCACAAACACACAAGATACGGATGTTCTTTTAATTTGCACACACACACACACCACACACACCACACACACATACACACACACACACTAACACACATGAAAGTAATTATTTTTTTATTCAAATCTTTTTAAGTATCTTCACTTTGAACAATTTAATTAGATTTGGCAAAGAATAACTGAAACAATCACTGGATGTACGTATTGTCAAATTTTTCCACCTGAGAAAGTGCCGTGGGAAGTGAGGTGCTAGATGCTGAGACAGCAGATGTCCTTCACAAGGATCACCTCCGAGGAGTCTTCGGGAGGAAAGTCATCAAATTCCTGCCCCACGTGCCGCTGTCTCTTGCGTTCATTGGCCTCTTGTTTTCTGAGCTGCTTTTTTAACTCTTTGCGTTTGGAGTTGGAGAGGTGCTGTAAAGAGGAAGACAGCATTACAATAATGATTGATGCTTTGTTTTCAGTATATCCGACTCTCTTGTAGCTTCTAATTTTCTTATGTTCTTAGATTCATCCTTAGCTGGTTTGTCCATTTCCATTTCCACAGCAATCTGGTGCAAGTTCTGGGTATTTAGTGAAGCTTGTAGCCCGAACATTCCGTCCCGTCCCCATAAGCAGAGCTGGGCAGTATTTAAATACATTTGTATTTACATACATATTTGAATACATTTGTGTATTTAGAAATGTATTTATAAATACATTGGTTGTCATGTATTCAAATACAGTATTTAAATACTTTTATGAGTATTTAAATACTTATAATATAAAAATGTAAATACTTTTTTATCAGTTCATTTGGCCATAAACCCGCCCAACTATCTAGGCAACCCTGATGTTACAGTGAACCAGGGTTTCCACTTGCAAGGAAATGTTCTGATTTGAAGGAAATTTAGGCCTGAGAAGGAAATTTCTAAGGAAACGCAAAATCTAAGGAAATCCATTTTTTTCGGACATGTTAAAATTTGTGTGTATTTAGAATGTATTTACAAATGTATTTAAATACAATTGATGTATTTAGTATTTGGTATTTAAATACATTCGTAAAATGTATTTAGTATTTAGTATTTAAATACATTTCTCCCATGTATTTAGTATCTAGTATTTAAATACATTCAATGTATTTAGTGCCCAGCTCTGCCCATAAGCTAGTCAGGCATAGCAACATATAAGCCAGTGTGTACTTAGAACAGTAATGGCTGAGGTGGAGGGTGTGAGATATACGTACATGATACACAGTGGTGGCCATGATACAGCTAGTCCACACATGCATGTTTCTGCTCTAGGCTCTACTTGAATACCTTCTACATAAATCACTCCTTCTACACCCAGTTGTACCGCAGAGGAAAAGAATGAGCGAGTGTTCTAGGCTTGGGTTCACTCTTCTCTGCTATGTGGTTATGAGATATCATAAAAGTGATGCACTAGCTTTATGATAGATGCCCATCATAAATATGGTGCTTTACCCGCCTGCAGGGTAGGGGCTTGAGCCTGAATTTCCACTGAATATTGTATTGAAAAACATCTCTATCTAACATCATTCTTGACATCAAAAACTCTCTCTTTGTTGCACCAAATAGAAATAGGAATACCTACAATTTAGAAATGCCTCTTTTGGCCCAGACACTAAAACTTTGTCACACCAGAACTGACAATGACCTGTTGAGTGTGCAGACGGTGTTGAAGTCTTTCCTGTTGCGTCATCTTGCGGAAGGTTGGCGGCAGTGGCATGTGGGACACGCCCGCCGCCCCCATCACCAGGCCCGGCGCGATGCCCTCGGGACTGTACAGCTGGCCATTACTGCAGCCCGGGGAGGTCTGTGGGTGTTCTCCTGTGGGCAAACAGTCACCATGTTGTACTACTCCCTCGGCTCAAGGGATCAAACATAAAGAGCAAATGCACACCAAAGCTCAATGCCCTCAGATCACTTCTCAATACAACATTTGGACACAACAAAGAAACAACACCCACAGTATACAAACAATATATACGCTCAGTGATGGACTATGCAATATAGTAAGTAATTCTGATTAATTCTCCATAACTGATGTACTATACACCATAACAGTTCACTACTCTGTGGAGATTTCTGGATGTCAAGATGTCCATTGCAAGGAGCAGCCTGGCACGGTGCTTGCCTTTGTGCTGGTGAATGATGTAGTTGATGAGTGCGTCGGCAGCCTCCCGCACCTGGTAGTCGTGGGCGCATAGGTAGACCTGTATTAGCTCCAGGTCCTCACAACCGGTTTGCTCCATCAGCTCCACCTCTATCTGGCTCCACACCTGCTCCTGCTGCCCATTGGAGAGAGAGGGAAGGTGGTGGAGTTGGCATTCATAACTCTCTCTCCTATAGTCCTCCTCCTCCTCTTCTTCTTCATCCTCCTCGCATTCATAATCCTCCCCGTCCTCCTTGATGGAGCACTGGGAGGCAGCGATGGCGCAGGCGGCAGAAGCAGCAGCAGCAGCAGCAGCAGCGGAGGCAGGAGTAGCAGGAGGAGGTGGGAGAGTGGTGGCGGACAGCTTGATGCGGGCGGGGCCGGCGGTGCAGTCACCGATGCGACGGACACTGTTGTAGTGGTCGCCATTGTGGTAGGAAATGTGCAGCTCCATCACACCCTTCTTGGACTCCATGCCGTGGATCTGGGGACGAGAGGCGGAGCTGCAGGCACAACAAAGTGTGCAGGACATTGCAAAACAAGGACTCCACAAGAGGCCACAGAGAGCAGTTGCTGGTAACCTCATCTACTGATATTCAGTGTCTCAAGCACTGACCAACATATTCTTAAACAAATTCATACTTTGGTACAAACATGAAAAATATTAAACGACACAATTGCCTGGCGTGTGTGGCTCACCTGCCAGCAAGGAGTGTTGAGCTGGTGGATCACCACGGACACCTGGTGGAGGCGGGCAAAGGACACGATGCAGTCGTTGCCGGCGTACGTGCCCACCTGAGCCAGGTTGTTGCCTAAAGGAACAAACAACGTGGAAAAGATCAAGATACCCATTTTAACATTAAAAAAAAAATTCAAGAAGTGTCTGCAATGATGAACCTGTTTGTATTTAGGAGTACATGCTTTATATTTCCTCAACTCTGTACAGGGAGGTCCCGTTATACGAGCATTCGGTATACGAGAATCCGATGATACGAGATGTGTAAATTAGGGTCTACACTACCCTCCCGAGTTTCACGCTATGCGAGTTTCGCGATCCTCGAGTTTTGCGCTGAGTCCTAAATTCTTACCATCCCGACTTTCGCGCATTATATCCCTGAGTTTCGCGTTTTTTTTTTTTTTTTTTTTTGTGTGTGTGTGTGTGTGTGTGTGTGTGTGTGCCTACAGCGCCGTTAGGCAGTGACCTCCAGGAGTGGGATGGTAGGCCCTGGAGGTTAACTTGAGGGCTGTAATGGTTGGCCCTTGCCCGTGGTGGCGCAGGCAGAATTTCTATAGTGACGCCTGTGATTAGAGGCTCATGCCGCCCCCTGTGTCCTCCGATGCACTCGCAATCGAAGTTAGAGTTAATGGGCAGTGTGTGGGTGTTCTTAGGCCACTCAACAGTGCAGAGAAAGATTTTAAGTGGATTTTACAGCCCTCATCAAGGATCGAACTCGGATCACCGAGAACGCCACTCGGAGACTTCTTCTTCTTCTTGTGACCCTTTCTGCTTAGTATCACTTTGTAGGTCGTCTGTCAAGCTTGTGCTCGAGCTTGACATATATCTTGATGCTAACCACTCTGCTACCGCCTCCCATAAGAGACGTACTGGACACGTCTTCCTTCCTTCCTGCTTAGTATAGTATTATAGTAGGCTTAGTATAGCTCGTATGTAGTTTTGCTTTGTTTTTTTCCATTTGTTTGTGTTTTTCTCTACAGGAGCAGCCGGTGTCGCATAAGATAAGTAACACCTCGAAATAAGTAGCACCTTACCTTACACCCCCGCCGTTCCTTACTACTTACCACAAAATACTCCTTTATAAGTGATTAACCATGACGTGTGTGGTACTGTGGTTTCTGGAGGTACTGGAGGAGACAGGAGAGAAGAGAGGAAGGCATTGTGACAGTGTTATTGCCGTATAACACTGTCACACAACCATCAGCTGACAAGATATGTGTCAAGCTCACTCACTCAGACCAAAACAGCATCCGCTGGGTGACTCCCAACTCAAGCTCAATCTCAAGCTCCTCTCCTCCCTCCTCTTCTCTACGTAGTGTTGGCCGAAGCCACCACCCCGGGAGGCGGGTCACAAACCCTAGGCTAACACCCAGTACCCATTCACTGCTGGGTGGACAGGGGCTTGGGGCATTTTCAGGATATTTTTTTGGGGAAAAAGTGAGTCTTATAAGCTGTAAAATACGGTAGGTACACAGCCCTCAAGTTAACCTCCAGGGCCTACCATCCCACCCCTGGACCTAACGGCGCTGTAGACACACACACACACACACACACACACACACATACACAAAAAAAAAAAAAAAAAAAATAATAATAATAATAATAAAAAAAAAAAAAGGACTAAATAAGCTATTTTACAGTGTTTTTAATACCAGAGTTTCGCGATCCGCGAGTTTCGCGCTATGCCTCCGGAAGAAAGCAAGCGCGAAACTCGGGAGGGTAGTATATTTTCAATATACGAGATCGAAAATCCAATGATACGACATTCAAACTGGGGTGAGTAAAATTATCAAGTTCAAAATCCGCGCCCTACCACTCCCGGGCTGGACAAAGGGGAATTTGGTTGACCCCAGTCAGGTCACCCCTAGCAAGCCATGACCTGAAGGGTAATTAAGCATATGGCTCGGCCTGACATTTAGGGGTAATTAGCAGGTGTGTGGCCCCAACCTTGGGACCGCAGTCAGGTCACCCCTAGCAAGGCGTGACCTGAAGGGTAATTAAGCATATGGCGCGGCCTGACCTTTAGGGGTAATTAGCAGGTGTGCGGCCCCAACCTTGGGACCCCTACACTACCTTCTCTTGTATCACGCGGCGTCCCCTACATAACAACGTCTTTTTTGCTTGTTATGCATGTTTTATGTTTAATTAATGTGCAGTTATGTTATTTTGTGTGCTATTTTCCCTTTCAGAATGCTTTTTCTACAGAATAGGTAGTACAGTGTGGGTAATATAGACGCTGTGTGTTTGTTGTGTTTGCTATAGTTTATTTTAGTTTGAAAAACGTCTTTTTTTTTTTTTCTTTTTTTTTAATTGATGGGGTCCTGGAACCAAACCTATATTTTATCATTAGTTATGTGTTTCGTTATACGAGATTTTGCTTTACGAGTATGCCAGGTGGAACCTAACTGCTCGTATCTTCGGGACCTCCCTGTACACTGTAGTCAGGAAAAGTCATGCTCCCAAGTATTTTTTGCCCCTTATAATATAAGCCAATTTCAAGGCCTCTGAGCCAAGAGCCCTGATCTCAGCCAAGCAAACACAAAGATACTCATATCAGCACTTGTCACTGAATGCCTTATAATTATATACGCCTATACAGGGAGGTCCCGAAGATACGAGTACAGGAGAACCTCGTTTATCCGGCACCCTCGGGGGGGGAGCGCATGCCGGATAACTCATTTTGCCGTTGTTTTGAGAGTTACTCTTATGGAATCCCCCAAAATCCTTTTTTTTTTTTTTTTTTTTTTTTTTTTTTTTTTTTCCCCATCACAAGGAACTGGCCAAGGGCACAACAAAAATGGGTAACACAAAGGCCGCTTAGTTGCCAGTCCCTATAAAGAAGACAGTCAGAGAATAAAATAAAAAAGTGGGGTGAGCCAATTTAGTTCGGGAGGTGTCTTGTTACTCTTCTTTTGAAAAGATGTAAGTCATAGGAAAGTGGAAAAACAGAAACAGGAAGAGAGTTCCAGAGTTTATCAGTGGAAAAAAAAAAAAAAAAAAAACGCCTGGGTCGATTAGTGCCGTTGTTTTGAGGCTGCCGTTGTTTTAAATGCCGGTTAAACGAGGATCTCCTGTAGTTAGGTTCCACCTGGCATACTCGTAAAACGAAATCTCGTATAATGAAACACATAACTAATGGTAAAATATAGGTTTGGTTCCAGGACCCCATCAATTATAATAAAAAAAAAAAAAAAAAAAAAAAAAAATTGTTTTTCAAGCTAAAATAAACTATAGCAAACACAACAAACACACAGCGTCTATATTACCCACACTGTACTACCTATTCTGTAGAAAAAGCATTCTGAAAGAGAAAATAGCACACAAAATAACATAACTGCACATTAATTAAACATAAAACATGCATAACACTCACAAGTGGTAATGTTGTGTGGAGAGACAAGACTCTCAGCTGGCAAGTAGCCAGCTGAGAGTCCCTGTTTTCTCTCTCTGAGGCTCGAGAGAAAACAAGAGTGACTGCAGTTGCAGGGATGACTGGGTTAAGCTCCCTTCACACATTCCATAATCGAACCACGATAGCGCCACCAATTTGATTATTGACGCTATCGTGAAATTTGACCACGATAAACGCAGACCACGATAGCCTCACAACAATGTCACGCTGCCTGTACGTATGTGTCATGACGGTCGTAAGATGGTCACGATGGAGTCATGATAGCTGTAAGACTACGTCACGAATGGAAAATCAACGGTCATTTTGTCGTCACGATAGAGCTACGATAACCATGACAGTGCCATGACGGTGCCATGAACGTATCACGATAGCGTCAAGAGCCTAACACGTGGGTGGGTGTTGCCATGGTGATGGAGAAGGAAGGGGGGGGGGTAGAGATGAAGGTGGGAGAAACAGGGGTGGGTACGTGTTGGTGATGGAGAAGGGGGGGAAACGGGGGAAGGGGGTTGTAATAAAGAAGGGGGTGTTGGTGAGGAAACGGGGGGGAGGGGGGTTGAGGATGGAGAAGGCGTTGTGGTGTTGGTGGGGATATGAGTGGTTACAAGGGGGTGGGTGGCATCTCCACGTGGTTAGGGAGTAGGGGGAGGGTGGTGTCACCACGTGGTGATGGACTAGGGGGTATGGAGTCGGAGGTGGGTGGAGGTGAATGAGAAAGGGGGTGCAAAAAAGGGGGGGAAGGTAGGGATGAAAGTGCGCGTAACGGTTTCTTATATTCACGATAGACATATGACAATCACGATAGTGTCACGAAGCTGCTACATAGATAACGATAGCGTCACGATAGACTTACGATAGCGCTGCGTTGGGTACAAAAATTGGGGAGCTTCCCGATTTTTTAATGCACGCACTAACATTTCGTGGCCTCGGCAGAGCGCATCACGAGCGTCACGATCGGTCACGATGGACCCATAACCAGGACCATGACGGCGCTGCTCACTGCATTGTTGGCGCGTTCGTGGTTCCATTATGGAATGTGTGAAGGGGGCTTTAGTTTTTTCTCCTCCCCTTGATCACTTGGGGAAGAGGAAAGATCCTCGGTGCTGCCGCGTGATACAATAGACTCGAGAGGGTAGGGTAGGTAAGGGACAAGGGAGGGGTGTGCAGACCTCTTCCACTGCCAACAAACTTGTCTCTGCGCATCTGAATCATTGTACATCGTCCAGGATGTGAATTTTTGTAGGCCACATTGTCCTACCGAGCCACCAGAATTATCATATTTTCAGATTGATTATCGTACAACCTTAGGTAAAATCATGTAGTCAGTAAATGACTTTATAATTTTAGTAAATAACTTGGAATTTACTTTAGTAAATAACTTGTAATTTACTTTGGTAAATAACTTGGTAATTTTGCTCACCCCAGTTTGAATGTCGTAGCATTGGATTTTCGATCTCGTATATTGAAAATAGACCCAAATTTACACATCTCGTATCATCGGATTCTCGTATACCGAATGCTCGTATAACGGGACCTCCCTGTACCTTGTTTAACACACGAGTTACGTTCCTGGAAAATTGTGCGTTGAACAAAAAATGCCTTAAATGAATCCTATGCTCCCATGGATTGTCCCAATCCTTTTTTTTTTTTTTTATTCAAGAAAAATTTTGGTAACTTCAAATTTTTCATGCATTAAACAAATTTTGGTAAAGAATCTTATTTGCAAACCTAAATTTTCATAAATTTGCATTAAACGAGGTAGCAATAGGTGTATTTATTTTTTTCATCAACTCATTTACACTAATATTTACGAAAAAAATAGCATTTTCATACTAATATATACAAACTTGAGCAGAATGTTTATTTCCAACAGTTATGTAATCTTGAGTTAGAATAACTTTTTTCAATAGAATACGGTACCTATGTTAATATCAAACTCATGAAATATTTACTATAGCCACTTTAAGATATATAATTTCACTTTATTTTGACTTCTGTTCCCTTATACTTTTGCTTTAGTACTGAAGTTCATTTCCTCATGTAGTACGTTGTTGTTTTCTTTTGTTTCCTATACATAAGAACATAAGGAAGCTACAAGAGGCCGCGAGACCTACACGTGGTAGTTCGTAATTATTAGAGTAAATGAGTTGATGAAAACAATGAATACACCTCCAGTATACGGCACCTTGTCTAATGCAATCTCACTTTATGAAAATTGAGTTATGCAAATAAGATTTAACTGTATGCCTTCGGGTGAAAATAAAATCATTATTATTAATATTATTATTATTATTATTATTATATAGCTGAGGGTCTAGATTGTGTGTTTGCCCTCCCATGTAGTAGTACTCACAGTGCCTGTCGAAGGGGACGTCATCTTCCACGAAGGGCTCGAAGTCGTCGCGGTGCTGCCTCATGTAGTCCACCACCAGGTGGCGGTGCTTGTGATGGTTGGTGGTGGTGCCGTCTAGCTGGTCACCCAGCGCTCGAAACAAACAGTTCCTGCAACATATTGACACCATGCTACACTGTGATCACGTCATTACTATACCAAGTACTTTATCATTACTATACCAAGTACTTTATCATTACTATATCAAGTACTTTATCATTACTAGTATATCAAGTACTTTATCATTACTAGTATATCAAGTACTTTATCATTACTAGTATATCAAGTACTTTATCATTACTAGTATATCAAGTACTTTATCATTACTAGTATATCAAGTACTTTATCATTACTAGTATATCAAGTACTTTATCATTACTAGTATATCAAGTACGTATTTCATTTCACTTCACTTCCATCATTTTTTCATCACTTCATTACAATATCAACACGACTTGTCAGAGAAACAGTGGTAATAAGAAAGAAGGTGGGAATGAATATAGTATACATTATAATATTTCATCATGATGCCTTATAGAATTATTGAATTACGATCTTTGCTGCATTTTATTTTTTTTATTTTTTATTTTTTTTACATCACAAAGGCCTGGCCAAGGGCACAACAAAAATGGGTAACACAAAGCCCGCTTAGTTGCCAGTCCCTATAAAGAAGACAGTAAGAGAATAAAATAAAAAAAGAGAGGTGAGCCAATTTAGTTCGGGAGGTGTCTTGTTACTCTTCTTTTGAAAAGATTTAAGTCATAGGAAAGTGGAAAAATAGAAACAGGAAGAGAGTTCCAGAGTTTACCAGTGAAAGGGATGAAAGAGTAAAGATATTGATTAACTCTTGCATTAGGAAGATGGACAGAATAGGGATGAGAATGAGTAGAAAGTCTTGTGCAGCGAGGCTGTGGGAGGAGGGGAGGCATGCAGTTAGCAAGTTCAGAAGAGCAGTCAGCATGAAAATAACGGTAGAAGAGAGCAAGAGAAGCAACATTGCGTCAGTGATTTAAAGATTGAAGACAGTCAGTCAGAGGAGGGGAGTTGATGAGATGAAAAGCTTTTGACTCGACCCTGTTTAGGAGAGCTGTATGAGTGGATCCTCCCCAAACATGTGAGACATACTCCATACATGGGTGGATAAGGCCCCTGTAGAGAGCAAGCAATTGGGAGGGAGAAAAAAAGGACGCATACGCCACAGCACACCTAACTTCTTAGAAGCTGTTTTAGCAAGAGATGAGATGTGAGATTTCCAGTTCAGATTTTTAGTAAAGGATAGTCCTAGAATGTTCATTGTAGAAGAAGGAGACAGTTGAGTGTCATTGAAGAAGAGGGGATAGTTATCTGGTAGGTTTTGTCGAGTAGATAGGTGCATATCATATCATGCCTGGTAAAGAAAAAAAATAGCAGCAAAGGATGATGGTTAATGCTTAAATGTCACACCCTATCTGTAACAATTAATCTATATTAGGTAATATATGTTTTTTTCCCTCTTTTTCTCATTCTGAGTGAGCCTACATGGGACCTCTTCAAGTTTCACCTTGTATTATGTAGAGGAGACACTTGGACGACCAGAGAAAAGAAGAGGAAAGAAAGAGAAAGAAATTAAAAGACACAATAAGAGAAGACAACTAACTAAAGACCTAGAAGGCAAGAAGAGAAACATCAGGGAGTGCCGATAAAAAATGCCAAGACTCCCGACCCACAACTGAACTGAACTGAACTGAACAGTTTTACCCATCTAGGCAACATAGGAAACATTACTGATACCAAGCTGGGCAGCACAACCGTTACTGTAGACTCACCCATCGCCGGGGATCTCCCTCAACGTGAGGCCCAGGGCGACCAACTGCTGCTTCAGGGACACAAAGTTCTGGTCCTGCCCGTTGGTCTGGCTCTCCCTCCTGGCCGCCCGCTTGCTGCTATGTGCCGCTCGCTCCTCTCTCTTGCGCGCCATTGCTCACTCAGGACCTGTAGACGGCAGCACAGTGGTCAAGACAGTACTACTACTAATAATAATAATAACAATTTTACTCTCACCCGAAGGCATACAGGAAAAACAACAACATAATACATAGACATGAGGGAATGAACTTAAGTACTATGTAAAGCAAATAAAAGATAATATATACATACATGGGAATGACAACATGCATATCATTTCCATGCAACTAAAAAGTATCACAACCCTTACCAAAAAATAGAACAATTGAAGCATTTAAGTCCCATATCTGTCCATTGAGAAATTGAAGTAAATGATAAATAACCCATCACATCTTTTTTATGTCTTTTTCACCTTTATAGAGGCAGACGACAAGTAGCTAGGCTTTATATTTTGCTGTTATATCTACCCTAGGCCAGTCCCTTAAAATGTAAAAAAAAAAAAAAAAAAAGGTACCTAGGTTAGAAATCACATTAGTCTATTGATAAAAAATTTGTTGGATTCAAGACTCAGTTTATTTGTTTTCAGGACTTAGTTGTATTATATTTGGGCAAGCTCTATGAAATTAATGCCCCGCCCCGCCCCGCCCCCTCACTACCCATCCAGCTGTCACATTCAAACATCATCAGGAACACTTTAAACACAACTCTCCACACACTCTAACATTGACAGTAAGGAAGTAAAGGAAGTGTGTGTGTGATATTCTTCAACACTAACTAACTGGCTTTGTAGACATTTTCAATTATACATTACTTCTTGTGACATTATAAGTGACACATACTAATTACTGTGGTGAAAGTGGTGATGTACGTGTGTGTGTGTGTGTGTGGTTATGACCTGTGTACGTATATGCGTGTGTGTGTGTGTGTGTGTGGTTATGACCTGTGTACGTATATGCGTGTGTGTGTGTGTGTGTGTGTGGTTATGACCTGTGTACGTATATGCGTGTGTGTGCGTGTGTGTGTGGTTATGACCTGTGTACGTATATGCGTGTGTGTGTGTGTGGTTATGACCTGTGTACGTATATGCGTGAGTGTGTTTGTGTGTGTGTATAAATATAATGCAGCGATACATAAGTCAATTTCTAAACCTCAATACTTACCGTAGATAACACTATAATCGCCAGTCACTTGCCACTGCACTAATGTCGCCAGGCACAATATATTACGAATTTTAGCATCACTACAGCCTTGTATGTGCCACTGAAGACATGTAGTGTGATGTGCATGATATAAACTACTGTGTATCATCTTCAGTGGCACATACAAATTCAGTAGTGATGCTAAAATTCGTAACATACCTGGCGACATTAGTGCAGTGGCGAGTAACTGGCGACTATAGTGTTATCTACGGTAGCTATGATCCCCTTGTGATATTAAGAGGGAAAAAACGTAAAATTAGGCAATAGTTGCGAGTAAAGAATATGTTTTCAATGTGTGTATGTATGCATGTTTAATACAGCAATATATATCCATTTCTTGATCTCAGTACTTAACACGGACATGTCCTCACCTGTTCCAGTCCTAGTGTAGCAATAATTAAGCCTGGTATCGCCGTGAAGCCCCGAGAAAGCGAAGCAATAACGCTCACACCCACCTACACCGCCTATCAGCTGATCACTGTTTACTATAACCCCTTCAGGAAACTACTTCATTTTACCCTCTATTCTACATTTTTTGTGTGTTTTTTTACTTTATCTTTCATTCTCGCTTCATATTTTGTGCCTGTTTCGTGTTTAGTCGAATGGGAAAATATGGTAGAAAGGCAACAAATGTATTAAATTCAGGAAGTGACGTCACGGAGGTAAACATGAGCCATGACGCAATTTTTTTCCCGCTAGTTCTCGGGGTGGATTGTCACTTTAGTTCTTATGGAGGGACGGTATTAGGCTTAGTATTCTAGTTTCAAATAATTATTCTTCCGGTGTGTGGACAGGATGCAATGTATTCTTTTTTATCCATACCCTTCATATTCTTCTTGTCATGTCCTGTTTAATCTTGATATATCTTGTCCGCTCTTTTTAATGTCTGAAAATTTTCTTGTTCTTTTGAAATATATAATAAGAAATCTGTTTTCTTTAAACTTAGGTGACTATTCATTCTAGTTTTCAGAATATATCATGTTGCGCCCTTCTTGTGATTTAATTAAAGGTCCCTATAGCTTGTTATTTAAAGACCTTGTGATGTAAAGGTCCATATCTTGTTATTTAAATACCTTGTGATTTAAAGTCCATCTTATGTGATTTAAAGGTCCATATCTTGTTATTTAAAGGTTCATATCTTGTTATTTAAAGACCCTCATGTAATTTAAAGGTCCATATCTTGTTATTTAAAGACCCTCCTGTGATTTAAAGTCCATCTTATGATTTAAAGAGCTGTCTAGGTAATGATTTCTGGAGATTTAATGAGTCTGGGTTTTTTTAATTTAAAAGTCTGTCTTATGATTCAAAGGTCTGTCAAATGATTTAAAGGTCTGTTATCTCCCCAGGTACGTGCTACATGGCAACAACCACTGTCAACCAGTCGTCAGCTGCGAGGCGTCACGTGACATGCAGAGACAGTCAGTGCGTCACAATCACACAGTCAGTCAGTCGCGTCCTTGGGTTCAGTGGGTGTGGATGTACAGGAGCCTCGCAGTGCCATGAATAGTAACTTTGCCTCTCAGTGAAGGCGTATACAAGCCGCACTGGGTCGTGTTTACCGCGGGCAGGCCTTGCTGTGGGCGGCAGCTGGGCGGGCCGAGGCTGGAGGGAATATGTGGAGTGTGCGGGCTGTGGTAGAGGCTGTGGTGGAGCAGGGCCGGCGAGCCCTCCACCAGCAGGTACGCCGCAGACAGCCACACCACCACCACCACCCGTACCCGCGGCCGCAGCACCCGGGGCACAAACTGAGCAAGGTGGGTGTTGGGGGTGTGGGTTCCTTTGTTGTGACTTGTTCCTTTGTGTGACTGTAATGGAGGACCATGACGAGGGTTGGCAGATAGATACGTATATAGATTTATTGACCACAGTTTTAGAACACAAAACATACTCATAAGTAATGAAAATACAAAATCTCCACAGCAATTAAAACGCATGTAGTCCACAATATTAATAGTCATTATTTAAGATCATACATTGCAGCAAAAATACTCCTAAGCAAAAACAACAAAGTTAAGTAACACACAATTGTAAATAAATAAATAAATAATTCAATAAAATGTCACAGCCACGCACTGCTGATGGGCTGTCATGCCTGCAGGACAATTAGCCTGCTTGTTTGCATGACACTCGGTACCTGGGGGGCTGACAGTCCCTAACTATGATTACAGGCAGGGAAAGCCGCTTCCTGCCTCTGTGCCAGCTTTACCAGTATTGATTAAGATAACGTTGTAAACACCACATATATATAGATGGATGGGGCGTCGTACGTAGCGACAGCCCCGTCAAGGTTGATGATTGACAAAGCAAGGATGAGTGGCCAAGGCCTGCCTGGTCGTTACATGGTTGGGTAATGCACACACAGGCAACCCTTAATGGCTAGCTCAACATAAAAATGTAATTACATGACGTGAAAAAATGAACTAAAATGACTGATAGGCGTATTACTTGAGCAAAGACTAGTACTACATGTTAGGTTCCAAAGAAGACTTTTGATTTCATATTTCCCAATTTTATTGTCAAATAATAACTTTGACAGCATTTTTCAGTTTGTAATACAGGCCAGTGATATAAACCACTGGTAATCGGATCAGGCGTGAAGTGTTGTGGTGCCTTTATTTCTTAAATCATGACTTTGTCGATTATTTTCCAAAAATAAAACTAATTTTATAATCATTAGCTACATTCTTTTATCAAGGAAGTCTGGGGCGGGCCGGGGCAATTGCACCCTTTGACCCCTTATAAATTTGCAGTTAATTACCCATTTGTGAAACAAATATGTTTGGATTTGATGCACATATTTCTTATACCAGCAACAGGCCTCTATGAATTGTTGTAGCTTTGCAGTAGGGGAATCACCCACAGTAATGTTACTCAGCAGGTTAATTAGGAACAGGTAATTTATTTTTATCATGTGTTGTCACCATCTCATGCACTATGAAAACACAGTTAGGTAAGAACAATACCTACAAACAAAAACTTGGCATAGTAGACAAATCTACTCTTCCAGCTTCTGAGTGTTGTTTATGCCTTGGACAGGGTGTGAGGGAGGGGGCAGGAGAGGCGGCAGCCGGGGGATGTGTGTCTGGCCGGGCGGGCGTGGTGGCCAGCCGCCTGCGCCCCTTCACCACCCAACTCTTCCAGAGCATCTTCAGGAAGGTTCCGGCGCCCCTCTGGACCGAGGCGCGACGCCGCACCACCCAGCGCCTGGTGTTTGGGGCCAGCGCGCCCTACTTTGCCCTGGTGGGGGTGACCCTTGTTGGTGGCTCACAGGGCCTGGTGACCCGCGACGATGAATTGGAGGCTCTCTGTGGCACTGTGCGGGTGAGTGCCTTGGATGTCATTACTCTTGTAGATGTTATGGACTTTATTGTGCACCATACACACTCCCTCTCACTGTGCACCATACACACACTCATTGTGCACCCTACACACACTCTCACTGTGCACCATACACACACTCACTGTACACCCTACACACACACACACTCGCACTAACCGCTACACCTTTCACTCAGTTACTCAAAGTTGACATTTTTATAATAATTCTATCTTTTATGTAGGATATATTAAAGATTCTTATGGGTTTTTTCTCTTGCTCATTTTGGTTTGCATTTTGAATTTGAAATGTTTTGAATATTTGACACTTTATTCAGGCAGCAGTAATTATGTCAAACCAGTGTCTTTCAAGTAATAATTAATAATAATAATAACTTGATAGTGACAAGTGACAGTGTAAGTCTCCACACCACCATTCGTCACCCCACAAACCCTTTGCTGAGTGTCATATGTGCAGGCGTGGGCGTGAGGTGATGAATATTTTAAAGGCTTTCACATGCTTGAAATAAAAGTGAACACGTGTCATCATTAACTCAACTGTCATTATCATCATGGCAAAGACTGCTGTATACAGTAGTCTTTGATCATGGTTACATTGCTACTCTATAGACCTTTAGATTAATCATTACAAGTTTTTCGTTGCAAATCAAAGTGCACATATTTCTCCACTCATTTATATGCAAGACTACTACTTACTACTACTACTATTACTACTACTTACTACTACTTACTACTACTACCCCTACTAACGAATACAATTGACTCCTGGGGTTTACTTTTAACATTAAATCTAAGAAAGTCCAATATTACTCTTGTCGATACTGTACACACCATTGTATTCAAGGTGCATTTACTGTACAGCTATACCCAACAATACTCAACAGTAGTTATTACCAGCCTTAAATGATAATACTAGTTCAATGCTACTTACTATCACCACTATCACTTCTGGCTTCCCTATAGTACATCCGAGATATGTTCCAATGATTAGATATCAGTATCTGTGAGAACCATCATTTGTATATACGTACAGACAGGTTTGTTTGTATCTCTGTAAGTATGTAGTATGTAACTTGAATGTTTTTAAGTATGGGAGTGCCTATACATACTGGTAATGTTGGATGTTATACTTTATGCTCAGGAAGTACGTACTATTTATATAATCAATCATTACATCAACACACGTACAAACTCTCGTCTGTCTGTCCGTCTCTAACCCACCCACCCACTCACTTACTCATCTACCCACACACATTCTAACTCATCTACCCACCCAAGCACTCACTCACTCACACATCTAGCAATCAGGAATCATCTATTATTTCATGAGTCATATATTGGGGAGTCGTAGGTGAACAAGTGTTTGAATTCACTCCTTAATGTATGGGTTTGTTAAGTTCTTTTGTTAGATTCATCCTTTATTCATTCCTTGAGGATCTGCATCATCATTCCACTTCTTTCTTTTTTCTTTCCTCTCTTTGCTTACTCATTGATAACCTGAATGACTCAAATGTATTCACTGATTTGTCATTCTTTCGTTTTACTGTTTGGTGCGAGTAAGAATATAAGAAAGAACATAAGAGAATAAGGAAACTACAAGAGGCCATGAGACCTACACGTGGTAGTCCCTGTTTAGGTAGGGAAACTTTGTGCGGGAAGAGAGACTTAACCTAGAAATTATAAGGGTCAACAGGAACGTACGTTGACTTGGCAAGGGTATTGAGTCTATTTTGTGTCATCATGATAGTGTGTATGTTGCATGACAGGATAAGGACTGAGGGAACAAAGATAAGGCAGATTGCAGATATTTAGACACGCACACATTCACACACACTGACACACACACACACATACATACATACACACACATAAAACAGCAATGAGAGAGTGAGTGTTTGGCGGTGATGATGGGCTAAAAATATCCTGGCACACACACACACACACACACACTTTCTCTTGAGATGCCCTATCGTATGGAACTCACACACACACACACTCTCTCTCTCTCTCTCTCTCTCTCTCTCTCTCTCTCATGGGAATACATATGACCTATATTTTAGCTCAGATCATTGAGATAAAACTTGATCACCTTAGAACTTCCTTGAGAGAAAGTTGAAACTGAACGATGCTTATTATTTCTTTGATAACTTTCATAGTCTTCTGAAATCATTAGGAGAGAATGTCTACCCAGCTAAACTAGAGTGCATGACATGTGATAAACAATTAGGAGACTGGTTCACATTATCTTCAAGGAGCTTCATTATCAGGCATTTTACCCACACACACACACACACACACACTGGTTGCTTTGCTGCACCTCCCTTACAATCTGTTGAGGAAGTTTCGTACAAGCTTACCTTCACCTGAATTAAGTGGGGAGGCGCACAATGAAAGTTTTTTTTTTTTAAATATTTATTATTATTACTTTTTTTTATTTTTTTTATATAGGGGAAATAACAGTGCCAGGAGAAAGAGACCAACTTTTCCCCTCTTCCCTTTTAGTCACCTCTTATGACATGCAGAGAATACAGAGATAGGCACTCTACGCCTCTTGTCTCAGAGCTGGCTATATGGATAACCACCCAGGCTGTCCGTACCATAGAGTAGTGGACGGTGGGGGTCGTTACATACCAATGCCATAAAGGAAGTACACTCGGCCCTCGATTTAACGGACTAGATGGGGAATTGAAGTGTCCATTGCTTGAAAAAGTACGTTGCTTGGTATTCGTAGGCCACATTTTTCAAGCAGCCGAGTTATTGAACTGCTTGGTCCTCTGATCCGGTAGCAGATGGAGTCCATTAAATCCGAAATCCGTAAAATCGATGTCCATTAAATTGAGGGTCGAGTTTACTAATAAAAACATAAAAAAATAAGGAAGGTACAAGAGGCCGCGAGACCTACAGGTGGTAGTTCCTGTTAATTAACACTACCTACATCCATCCACCTTTCATCCTCATCCATAAGCTGTCTAGCCTCCTTTTAAAACTCCCTATTGACTCTGTACTAACCACCTAATAGATAGATATAAATCATTGTTTGCCTTTCAGGAAGCCATCACCCGGTCTGGCTGGCTACACAACCCTGAGTTCTGGCGGGCACAGCAGGAGGGCTCGGAGCAGCGGGAGGAACAGGCACACCAGGAGGACCAGGAGCAGAAGGGGGAGGAAGACCATGTGTTCTCCCTGACAGACTTCACCCTGGGACCCGTCATTGACAAAGGCTGTAATGCTGCCGTGTACGCTGCCAGATGGAAGCCAGGTGAGCTATTGACACTGTTGAGGGTCATGTTTCTATGTTTTCATCTACGTCATATCATGGTGTACAGTATGTGTTTCTGGTTTAATTTCTTTTATATACGTATTTATCAATATTTCTATTAATATACTAAGTCTTATATATTATAAAGGTATATTTATTCTTTTTTATCTTTTTTTTATTATTATTGTTATATTTTTGTGTGTGTATGTGTGTGTAGGTTAACTTTTGTTTGTTGTTATCCAGATGAGAGCAGCAACCACCACCAGCAGGAGAAGAAGGAGGAGGAGGAACAACCCTTATCCTACACCTCCACCATCAGGCAGGTGGTGCAGGGCCTCCCCGTGCCTCAGGAGTCTGTGACGGGGCGCCTCGGGAACCCCTCCATGGCTGCCTCCTTCATGCAGTCTCAGGGCCACACGGGGAACACCGAGGCTGACCTTGCTGATGGGTTGAAGCCAGAAAGTATGCCAGGAAAGAATGGAACCCAAGGTGCTGTTGCCAGAACCCCAGCCACTGCCTTTGCCCCTTATGAGGAGGAGCGCCAAGAGGAAGGTATGTTTTTTTTTCTCTCGAAAAAGAAGGTACTTTTTTTTTCTTTCTCGAGGAAGGTAATTATTTTCTCTTTCTCGAGGAAGGTAATTATTTTCTTATTTTCTCTCTCGAGGAAGGTTTTTTTTCTCGCAGAAGTTAATTTTTTTTCTCGAAGGTAAAAAATTAAATATCTCAAGGAGGTAGTCTTTTTTCTCTCTCTCTCTGAAACTGTCTCACCATTTCCCTTTTCATACCCTCACCACTCTCTGGAGTCTTGGTTATTTCTTTTAATCTGCCACTACACCTTCAGATTATTCTTTTTGGTCCCAGTGATGTTTTGCCCTCCTCACCTGACATGTTTTTACCTTTACACTTCTCCAAACTCAAACATATTCCTGAATGAAATACTTATCCCATTCGATACACATACTGACACCCCTTCTCAACTGCCTACCTGAGAGGCAAAACAATGGAACTCATGAGACACTATCTACTGGCAAGTTAATGTTGAAGGATATTTGAATTAACCTAACCTTCAGAACAGATAGGGACTGGCAACTAAGCGGGTTTTTTGTTACTTCTTTTTCTTGCCCTTGGCCAGTCCTTTGTGATGTAAAAAAGAAAAAGATGGTGTTCAAGGAGTTTATTGATTTGCATGAATGTCAGGCAATTAACATGTATGAGTTGTTTATAGGATGACTTATAGGATATTTATAGTACTATTTATAGGATGATTTAAAGGATGATGGCAGTAAGTCAGCCCCTTGGTCTCCCTTGAAGGCAGGGAGGAGGCGGCAGCGGGAGGCCAGCACCAGGAGTTCCCCCTCGCCATCAAGATGATGTTCAACTACGAGGCAGAGTCCAACGCCCCGGCCATCCTGCGGGCCATGTACAAGGAGATCCTGCCGGCCCGCAGTGTGCAGCTGGACCCAGAGCAGCAGGAGTGGCAGGAGAGGTGAGCCTTTTAGTCTTGGGAATTAATGCACAGGTGATGGATTAGGCGAAGAACAGTACATAGGGAAAAAGAAAAAAAAACTACTAAAATGAATGAACAGAACAAGAGGGTATATAAGTAATAAAAAGAGGTAGGAATAGGGAGGGAAGTAAGAAAAAGTGGTAGGAATAGGGAGGGAAGTAATAAAAAGAGGTAGCATAGAGCAAGAAGGAGAGCGGGTCTTATACTTGTTACTAATACTAATCTGAGGTTTATTGTGGTGGTGGAAGGAAAGGAGAAAGGGTATGACAGATAAAGAAGAGAATTTTCAAGGAATATGGGATCTCACAAGCCTGACACAATCCTGTAGAAATTCAACTAGGTCTATTTTTGACTTTCCTCAGGCCATTCTGTAGCCATTTTCTATTCCCTTCTCTAGCCATTCCTCACACCTTCTATACAGTCATTCTCCCCTAAACACATCAATACTCTACATCTGCCTCTGTGTCGCCTCCTCACCCAGACTGTGTGGGCCGAGGGTGTGTCTGCCGCCGCACCCCAACATTGTGGACATGCCGTGCATCTTTGTGGACCGCGTGCCGCTCCTAGAAGGCTGCCTCGACCTCTACCCCCAAGCCCTGCCCGCCCGGCTCAACCCCCAGGGCTATGGGCGCAACATGAGTCTGTTCTGTGTCATGAAGCGGTAGGTGGTGGCTAGTGATGGGTGGGTGTGGTGTTAGGCTTGGTGGTACAGATATTTGTGGGGTCCTGGAGTGGCGGCATTACGTTGTAGGGCCTCCTAGAGGTTGTCTAGTCGCCCAGGCAAGTGTCACTTTCGTGGCTGTTCGGTCAGACAGCCTCAACAACTTGTGGGGTTTCCATCAATATACAGCCTTAAAAGATAATGAAAAAGTTACAACATTTAGATTTTTGTACTCCCATTCACATACTCGAGAACAACAGTACCCACTCATAATGTATCTTAGTGTTTAATGGACAATATCTCCCCACCGTTTTATGGTATTGTTGAAATGAAAACATTTACATAAGACCTTGGCTGACTGACATCCAGGCAAGTGATTGGTCAATCAGAACCTAGCCAGCCATGACCTGGCTAGTGTCTGTACTAGGTGGTGTGAATGATGCACACACCTAAGTGTTGGCAATAGTGTTAAGACATGGAACATATATGATCTGTAACCCCCTCACATGAAGCTTGAGACAAACCCATCATGATGCCTCCCCAGCTATGACACAAGCCTGCGGGAGTACCTGGCCCGGCACCATCCCTCCCCGCACACCTGCCTGCTGCTGCTCACCCAGCTGCTCGAGGCGTTGCTGCACCTCAGAACCAACAACATAGCTCACAGGTGACTCCCCTCGGCCTTCAGTGCAGTAACCCATAAAAGGCATCTCTTACCTTTGTATTTCATATATCTTCATATCTTTCATATATCTATTTATGCACGATGAGTCTTATTCCTTGATTCTTTATTTTTCCGAAGATAAGTTGTTCCACACAGCCGTATGATTTATGGGTTGTGAGGCTGGCAGCATTTGTGCTGGTTATTACTGAAAACACATTCTTAGTTTTTTTTCTATTATACTTATCCAATTTTCTTTTAAGTTTTGGTCTATTATCCTTAAGAACATGTGACACACAGGCACAACCCTCCCCGTCACTTTATACTTGATCCTAAACTCTCTTGTGCACATGACTTCCTACCAAAAGTTATAAATACTGATTGAATATAATTTCACTTTTTTCATCAGAGATCTCAAGTCAGACAACATCCTGCTGACCCTGGCCGACGGTTGGCAGTATCCCCTCCTGGTTGTATCTGACTTTGGTTGCAGTCTTATTGGCGACAACGCAGGCCTCTCTGTGCCCTTCCCAAGCCGAGAGAATGACCCTCGCCAGGGCAACCCGTCACTCATGGCACCCGAGGTACAGCTTTGCCACTGGTCTGGTGTGTGGGAAGCTGACTTGCTGGCACTTCACTGCTATTGATTCTTGACTTGTATTGTGTCATAAAGTGTGTGCGAGGCAGGTGACAATGATGGTTTATATATACAAACTGCAGTAACTATGATCATGCATGTGTGACCGGTGACAGATGCCCAAGATTGCTTCTTCTTGCAGGTGAAGACAGCAGTGCCCGGGCTGCTGTCCTCCATCTCCTTCGGCCAGAGTGACCTGTGGGCTACTGGCACACTCATCTATGAGATTTATGGCCTTGACAACCCCTTTGCCCCTGCTCCCTCTGCTGCCTCACCCAGGAGGAGGCCAAAGCAGCTGGAGTCAGGCACCTACAAGGAGTCCCAGCTGCCCCGCCTGGCTCGCAGCGCCCCACCCTGGGTGCGCCATCTCGCTGCCGACATCCTGCGCCGCAACCCTCGTGCGGTGAGTGTCCTTCACGTGCACTCCGACACCATGACTCTCCTTCCCTCTCATTACACCATACCACCACCTTCCCTCTCATTACACCATACCACCACCTTCCCTCTCATTACACCATACCACCACCTTCCCTCTCATTACACCTTAACAGCACCTTTCCTCGTAAAAACAGCTTGCCTCAAGTGTTCCTGATGGCTTACTTTTCTTCCGTAGCGGCCGACTGTCAACGTGGCAGCAACACTGTGTCAGCTGATGTTGTGGGCGCCCAGCAAGTGGCTCAACCGACACTCCCTCTCCCTTCCCTCCCACACTGAGGTAAGAGCAGGGCAACCAACCCTTAGTGTAGCCTTAGGCCGAGGACACAACAGTATTTCAGGTAGTACACAGTAGGGGATTAGGTAGACCAGGAACTGATATATGGTGAAGTCATTCATTGCCACATGCAGGAGTTGAACGTGTGTGCATGCGTTTATGTTCACCTCGCAGCCTGAAGGTGTAAAAGTAGAGACGAGGTATTTCTGCCGCCTCTGAAGACCTGACCTGAAGCGGGTTCGACTCCTGCCTTTGGTAATTAAATATTTGTCGTGAGCCGTGGCCGGATAGATTAATGTCACGCCGCCCCTACAGAGTGAGGTCATGTAGAGGCGATAGATAGATGTACCTTGTCTTTACCTTTGTACTGTCGGGTGGCAAGGTGGGCACAGACACACGGCACGCGGGTTTGACTCCTGCCTGCGGTTATGAAATACTTCATTGTATGCTTCCCACATAATTCGGATATAGTTTTCACTCCTCCGGGTCTGAAAATTTAAAGAATTCTTATACACACAACCCTCGTTTTCTCGGACTAATAGGGTGGAGCACTGGTCCGGGAATCGCAACAGTCCGAGGCCATTACCCACCCCCGGATGTTTATCCTACTCTAGTATTTACTGTCCGGCAACCGCCAATATCAACTACCCCGCCACGGGCTTTTACGTCACTTTGCTGTTGTTTTTGGGGCTGCGAGAATCCTTTCGGGAACACTATGAGCCCTGGTGATGTCCTATGATGCCATCACAGGCACTGTAGTTGACCTGTCTTCCTCGGGAAGGCACAGGTGAGGTGGATGACAGTGTGTTGCCAGGAGGGGGGGGGGGGGGACACCAGCCGCCTCCAGCAGGGTGGGCAGGTCAAAGGTTGTGACGTTCAGGGTGAGGAGTTGAGAGCGCAGCACTACACGGTGGGAGTGGAAGCGCGGACACTGCAGCAGAGTGTTCAATAGTCTGAGAGACGTTCCTGCACCAGGGGCAGTGGGGGTCAGGGGACTGACGGAGGCGGTGCAGGTGAACCGCGAGTGTCATGTGCCCAAATGTAAGCAATACGACCGCTGAGCATGCTGCCACCTGGCGGGAGGCACGGACACTGACTAGGGGTGACAGGAGACGCTCAGACCGCCGGACAACTTTGTCGATTTACGGACTGGACCAGGCATTTGTCCGGGACTCTTGACATATCCCCGGACATCTGATTTTGACCAGCAAATCGGATATCCAGTTAAACGAGGGTTGTGTGTATTATGCTAGATGAAAATGGTCTATTTTCTTTCTTTACCTTACCAGAAATAGCCCATTTAGCAAGCTATCATGATGCTATGGATCAATTTTCTTCTTTTACCTCACCAAAAATAGCCAATTTAACAAGCTATCATGATGCTACTGCGGCTGTGTTGTTGCAGGTGACCCAGTGGCTGCTGTGTCTGGCCACTAAGGTGCTGTGTGAGGCCAGGCTGCCCCAGGCCTACAAGCCGCACCAGCAGAAGGGCAAGACCACCACAGGGCTGGAGGGCAACGCGGACCATCAGGGAAGCCAACTGGAGTACCAGATTGTGTCCACTTTCCTGGGAAGGGTTCATTATGTGGATATCATACAGGCCATCAAGTGGAACAGAGCTTTCTAGCCAAGTGACTCAGAATTAGGTCACCTGTCCACGTCTTGTTTAGTCCGTGTCAACTTTGTCTGTCAAGGATTCTGCTTCGTAGAATTCTTAGCAGCTTGTAGTTGAGAGCACAAAATAGCTTTAAATATTAAGTAGTAAGTTTGCTGTAGGGTGCATAACTATCATATAATCCAGAACACAGAATGTCCTACAATTACTATGGTGAGTTTATCCAGTCCATTGACATTCTCAGTATAGAGCAATGTATGTCTTGGGTCTTTTAGCTGTCCAGGATGTGGCCGTTCATAGCCACCATACATAATCATTGACAACCAAAAGCAGCAAGTATGGGAACATTGTAACATTTAGTCTCATGCCTCATCAGAACCATCAGCAACCACTGAACGCATCTAGAAATGGGTAATTAATAGTGAAAACTCGGGCTCATACTTTTAAATGAAAGAAAAGCTCTTTTGTGCAAATAAACAAACTTGACAAATATCTTCAGCAATGGTATGTTCTTGAGCAATCTTTTCTGTAATACACCAACCCACTTGTTTGGGAATCCTGCTGAATAGAAAAAAGAAAAGTGGACCACTTGCCTTCTTAACCAGGTAAAACCTATCATGCCATTTTTTTATTTTCAAAATTGATTTAAAGTGTCAGACAATTTTCTTCACATATTTTCATTCACATTATCAGATATTTTCACCAGAATAATGGCTTCATGTAGACTTCAGCCTTAATTCAGTTAGAGTAAGTGCTGGCTCAGGGCAAACCTATGCAGCACCTAGATCTGTAGTGATGTATAGTCGCCGCAGGTTAAGGTGGCGAAAATGGGGCCCCTTCACTCCCCCCTTCCGAATGCATGGCATTGGCTGAGGTGTTGGGCGAGAATGCCTTACTCCCAAGTTCCGCCCTACTGCCACAACACCTCAGCCAATCACCTGCGTTCAGAAAGGGAAGCGAGGGGCCCAATTTTCGCCAACTTAACGTGCGGCGAGTATAGAACTATACTGATGTAGCATGACTGGTTCATATATTCCTTTTATTTTAATATCCCCAATTTTATTCAATTTTTAAGACCTTTTATATATACCATAATTAGTTACCAAGACAAGAACTGAATAAGATTTAATGTTACCTGTGGTGCTGTAGTTTTGAGGATGACAGACATTGTTGCCATCAGAACTTTGTGTCTTCGTGAATTTGTGATGTACCTCCACGGCTTGGATTGGCAGTGTTGCAGTATTGGAAGCCCCATGTATAAACTGAGAAAAAAGAAATTTTATTAAAAGTGCCTAAATGGTGAAGCTGTGATTAATTATATAGGGAGTGTGTATATTTAGATAAGGAAGTAAAGTATATAATTCTAGAACTGAATTTTCCTCAAAGCACTTGCTATTATTGAAAACTCCAACAATTATAGTCTGTAGTCTGGTTATTTTTATTCAGCTTATACAAGGGTTTATTAGTTAATCACTACCATGTTTGTTGTGCCTTTTTAAAGCGTTTACCTGAGCATCTAGTCACAAGTGTGTTGGCAGCCTCTTGTACACTTCTTGCCTGGGCTGAGGCGTAGCCTGCCTGGGCGTAGAACATCTCCAGTTTCGCACACCTCGGTAGGAGCGTACACTGCAACAAGAGACACGAAACCCAGAGTGTTTCATCCTCACTCACATTATACACTCATCAACTGGAGTAACCTCAACAACACGATGTCTGGCACATTCCCCTTTTTGGGGGCATTAAATCATTCAATCAACCTCAACAACAGACGGCTGGAGATGCCTGTTGCTACTCCCCGGAGACGGGTACCATTGCTCATGCCAAACCAGTAGTAGGTGTCGCCCCCACTGCTAGTCTCACCACTGCCGGGCCTCCTCATCTCAGAGAATCCCACTATATCCACCTAAGTCTACCGAGCTTACCCGGTAGGAGAGGCAGATACATGTCAGCGGTGGATAATAATCGCCCTGTTCATTCACCATCAAAAAGTTACATCTTTTAATGCAGTCTGTGGTGACCCAGGCAGCTTGGCCAAGGCTTTGTCATCATTGTTCGTACTCTGAAAGACGAGATAATTTTGTCAGATTGGCATTGTAACATACACATCATTTTTTGTTTTTTCACTCTTTAGAAGAATTTAATAAATGTGATCTTAAAAAACCCTCCAGGGATGACCTTGTACATACCTGAAAGTTTGGTTGAAATAAGATCAGAAATGTGGAAGCCTTTGCCTTGCTGAACAAACAGACAAGACAGACTGATGAACATTCTGTGAATTATACAGTAAGACTCTTGGTTTGACCCATCACTCATATGAACAACATTAAAGTTCTGCTGAAATCTGCCTCAAGTTGTGGTGGTTTGGATGTTCTGCCACACTTGGCAGCCACTGTAAATATTTCTACAACAGTGATCATAAGATTATAAAATGTTTAAACACGTGAATATTTGAATTGCGGACACAGCATTAAGCTCGTCTTTGGACATAATTATACAAGTTTGTTTGCCTTAAATACGATTGTCAAGGTCTTGAAGGTAGTATATAAAAAAATTCCGTAGGAAAGGACAATGAAAGGACAATCAATTAATCAAGTGCATGACAGGTTTCATAAGCTCTATTAAGAGATAGTTGTACTTACAGCACTCGGGAATATCATTTCACCAGCGCTGTCTGCCAGTGCCGGGAGGACCACCTGACACACACAGCCGTACAAACACACACACTTACACGCATACATGCAATTTTCATCTGACTAAACAATTTTAGATGTATGTATGTGAAATTTGAGAAAATTCCTTTTTTCTTTTTTTTTGCCAAAAAAATTGCTGGCTCTTCTCTGCCACAACCTAGATGTCGGCTGACCAATCAAATTATAAATTAATAAATATATAAACATTTCTGCTAAGGAACCTTCCTTGGCATCAAAAACGGAACATAATATTTAACACATGATGCGTCTAATCCCCCTCTTATTTCAGCTTGTCTTACAAAGACATCCAGCACAAAGCAGCAAAGATTACACAGAAAGCCACATCTTAGCTTACTGGTTAATGCAAGGGGAGGTGAGACACAGAAGGAAGGACGGTATTATGGATTGTCACAACCAGATAAAGTGCGTTGTTGCATGGAACAAGTCCAACTTCCAGCAGGAGAGGGAAAGGCTCCCTGCTCCTCGCCAGCAGTCCTCGCCTCAAGCGTTAGTCCCAGAGCTGAGGGGGTGTTGGTTATGTTTCATTTGCCAAAAGGTCTGTGAGTTGTTTCTAAGAGGGCAATGTCTCAGGATTTCAAAAACCCATTTCTTACAAAATTCTACTTGGAACTTTTCTCAAAATTTGCTCTTGAAGTAGGGTACCCTCAAATTTCGATTTCGCGATACACCGATTTCGGGCAGTGTAGGTCTTTGGTCTCCAGATGCATGAATAATGTACCTACAGATACGTGTGGGATCCCCTGAAGTGGAAATCAACTGGTAACAGTGAATAAACTTGAATGCACTGTCCATTTGGGACCCATATTTGATGGTACCCCCAAAACATCAATTTTCACTGTCCATTTTTTTAGCTTTCCGGCATCTGGCAGACTTAATATAGGTCTGAAGGCAATTTCGAGGCCACACTTCCGATAGAGTTTTTTGAGCTCTTAAGTAGAATTTTGTAAGAAATGGGTTTTTGAAATCCTGAGACATTGCCCTCTTAGAAACAACTCACAGACCTTTTGGCAAATGAAACATAACCAACACCCCCTCAGCTCTGGGACTACGTGGGCAGAGAAGGCTACTCAGGACCGACTGTATACAAAGTGACTGATTTAGACACAAGCACCTCATTACAGACTAATCTAATACTGTTACTCCTTCAACATACATACAGACACTTAATATAAAATTCAACTTAAAATAAAAAAATAAAGATCTTTTCCATCAGCATTTCCTGATACAATGAAAGTTATATCTTCTACATTGAATACACCAACACATCAACCTACAATAAAGAAGCTGCAAACACTGGCTTAAAACTTCAAATGTACAATGTGATATGAATCCTTAGTTTCTTTATACTGAAGGTTTGTCTAGAGCCCGCTGAGTCAGGCGACCACGACTCACAAAATGACTTGACTATCACTTGACACCATTATGTTAATGACTGAGTTTGATCCAACCAATTTGTGACAATGATTAAAATTATCCTTACATTTCAAAGTTCCAGTGATCGTGTTAATACTACATAAAGCTTGATAAAGCATCAGTGTGTGGGAGTGAAGGGCTGCAGCGCAGCCCCTCAACACCTTCCTTACACACTACACAGTCTCTTCTTAAGCCCCATCACAACAATAAATGGATATCAACTTCTAGGTAAGGAATGGGTAATTAAGGACCTGTTTTTAAGTTGTTTAAGAAAAGCCTATTTTCCATTGTGACTTGATTACCCTGTGGGTGGTGCTGCCCACAACGGGCGACACACAATAGGCACCGGTGTCTATTACCGCACCACCAGTCACTGTACGCGCATAGTCATCAGGAAATTTATATCAATATAATCAGTTATGATTTAGCATAGTGATTCTGGGCAGCTACAATTCTTAATTCCAAATCAGCCAAAATCTATTTAGAGACTTGAGAGAGAGTGGATGTTGTATACATAAAATAAAGACACACATTCCGTGTGGTAAATGCATGATGCAACCAAACTGCATAAAAGATCCCAAAACCATTGCCATGATAAGTTAGTGTCACAAGTAGTTAAAAGGAGACCTCATTCTTTGCTTGCCAAAATGCAAGGAAAAAATGCATCATCAGATTCAATCCACAGATTTCAAACAATTAGACAAATAGTCTATCACTATTCCATCAAAGAAAGAATAAGATCTGTGCATGTGTGCATATGCATAAAAATGGATATATTGTTGGATAATATCCATATGCAGGCATACAAACACACACACACACACACACACACACACACACATACACACACACACACACACATACAATGAATATATTTGTAAAAAAATGTGTGGAAAATATAAGCTAAGAAAAATATCAAAATGGCGCAAGAGGATGACTGTGGGCAAAAGGCCTGTAGTACGTGAGAAATACTTCAGAGGATTTCTTGGGTAAAAATTGAGTCCAATTGTAATGTTCTGCATTTGTAAGATGTGCAAATCTATTTCATTGTTAATGAGCACACTGCTTTGTCTCAAGTGCCACCTCAAGTGGTTGTGAATAGTTAAAAGTATATATATAAATATATAATTAATAAAAAGTTGGATGCCACTAACCAACAAGAATTCAATGTTTGTTGCTTTAGCTGGTGATGGTGCAGAGACAGCACCAGGTGACAGTGTGAAATGTTTACACAACATTTACATACCTGTCTGGAAATACTAGCCAGGCAAAGCCTCGGCAAAATAGTTCATCAGACACACAGGAAAAGATGGTGTGTTGCAGAAAGACTTGCGTCACGTTCAAGACTTAAGTAGAGGCAGTGAGTGACAAGCAAACAGTTGATGGTAGTGGTGAAGGATCCTTCATAAGTGTGGACAAGTGTTACACCCTTAGCCTTAGCCGGTGTTAAAATGGGACAAGACAAAGTTGTCTTAAAATGTGTCACACCAATGGGATGTGAAAAATCAAGTCTGGTTAGACCATACTTTGATATCAATATGACCACCCTTCTATTCAGGTTAGGCATCATTGCAACAATGACATGAATAAAGTTGACTTCTGTGCAAATGACGTATTTCATGTGCAGTGCAATTCCCTCCAAAATAATGAGCGAGCAGATGCTGCCGTCAATCAATGGATCACAATAATTTGTGAGTGTGGAAAACCTTTTGCATTTGTAGTCCAAGAATGATTCAAAACACAAGAACTAACCTGAGCAAGGAAGGTTTTCAAGAATAGCACTGACACGGACCAAAGCTGTGGCAGCGCTGGCACAGTGCAGTGCGGCAATGTACCTTTAACAGATGGTCTTCAGCTGAACCATCTAAAAAACAAATGTACTAATTTCACATTCAGTGACACATTAATATTAAGATAATAGTCGAATACTATGATTAAGATGTGAAAATATAAAAATTATGCATGGAACAGGAGCAACTGGCGCCAGAAGGCAGCACCAGACACGGGCTCCCGCGGTGAGACTGACAAGACATAACTTACACGTAACAATCATTGTGATGCCTTACTGGAGTACAATACTTGCATCTTAAATAATCTATGTACAAATCTGACATGACAACTACATACTGGCTTATCACTATCTATGAGAGATGAAAAACGTGTGCAGTTAAGATATAATAATGAAAAATGAATAATGGACTTAGTGCAATAGTTTTGAATAATAACACAGCCATTGGTTGGTTGGAGTCCTGGTCCTAAAGCAACAGGTCATGCTAACACTCGGTGGCAACCCAAGGCTGCTGTGTGCTCCTCCCACACAACTCACACCACTTCCTATGCACTCAAACCCCTCCGGCTCAGCACTGCTTGGAACCCTCCACGGTCCCCGCCGGCAGTGCTCCAGGCCTCGGCGGTCCCAGGGCCACTGGGAGAGGACTACAGTTGCTTGTTATGGATACAAACTTTAGGAAATGTAAAAAAACATTACTAACTTTTGTAGAAGCAAAGGTAGGCAAGACTGTCCTACTATGGACAGTCATTCTGCCATCCTACAATGCCAATCACTTTCTGCAGGCAATGCAAATGTTGCTAGCCTCACCCACATTGCCTCAAGGCCATGAAAACATTAAAATGCAAGCTAGCACCTACAAGCTAAGCTACTGAAACGAGATCAAGGTATCTTAACTGAGGTTTGAGGCTCACTGCGCCAAGACACTACAAAATGCAGCACAACTTTTCCCCCTCACCCTCTAGGAACCGGCAGTGGACGCAACACAAGACACAGCTTGAGGAAGGCCACGATGACCTCAGATCTGAACCAACTTGTCTAAAAAGCTAAACTAAACTGCAAGGTCTGCATGTAGAAATTCTATTGATAATGATATCCCATGTGAATCTTGAAAACTGTGAGTCGGTGCTTCCCTGGCCGGGGCTTTCTGTCCCCAGCCTCTACCAGCTGTACAGACGTGATATCCAGTACTTGTGAAGCTCATCAATATTTTTACAAATGACACATCACAGCACTAGGAAACTCTGTAACATATATACAGAGAGAGATATTTTCTATCTATAAAGTTTACAATATAAAACTTTATACCGAACATTAGTCATGGGCTCCTCCACTTAAGAAATATTTACATATCACTACTACTTAAGTGTGTGAGTGATCTACTTAACCAATAAAAAGCCTCTGACATTGGCAAAGAATTTCTCAAAGCTGTCCCTGAACTTGATACGGTTGATGCGATCTGCCGTGAGCTCTACATTGGTGGTGAGTTGTGTAAAGGACGCTGCGAGGCGCTGGCCTGTGGTGGGGTCTGTCTGGCTGTGCAGCAACGTTTGCACCAACTCCTGATATTCCACCTGGGAGTGGGAATGTCATCATCAATATACAAAACCCACACATAGCATTCCACCTCACTCCCTCCATGTAGGGTGCATCTCACTCCCTCCATCCTCATACTGCATGCCATCTAACACCCTGTCTGCCCAGCACCACCAACCTGCCACACCACTCCATAAGGTGAGGTGTGTAAAAGATTAAATCATGGTTTAGACTAGAATAGGAGTGATTGTGATTTGTGATGGTGTGGCCTGTGGAGTGGTGGAGTAGAAAATATAATACTTAAGTGTGATTTAAACAAAATGGAAAGGTAAGGACTAAGGAGGAGAGGAAAAATAAGACTCAGACAGTTGCAGGTGCAGTGAACTCTAACTGTATAGGAATCTGCAGAGGTGCATACCACCTATATTAGTACAATCATTATTTTTATTAAACTTTCTACATCAGTACTTTGAGCATGCTTTGCCTACATTGTGACTATTTTATCACACTAAAGACACATGTGCTATCCATTATTACAATACAGTAGTCCCTTATAAGACGTGATTAATGTAGCAGATCTATGTAGTTCTCCCTTTTGCTACTTTTGAAATCCACAAACACCACTACACCTACCTGGAAGCAGCAGATGAGTGTGTACAATGCTGCTGACGCCGCCTGCAGCAGATCAGAATTGATCTGCTGTGACAATATCAGGTCCAGAACAAGCTGCAACAAACACAAGTCAGCATCAGCAGGTGTCCAGGTAAGTCACTGCTCATGTATATTTCTTTTTAACTTGGTAATTTTGTGAGAATGTAATCTTTTTATGTATCTTAAATGTGATGTTAGTTTAACATTTTTGTTTTTAGTAGTGTTGCTGAATTTTTAGATTGAGCTGATAGGAAATGACATATATATTACATGGAAGTAGAATTTTAATGTGAAGTTAATAAATACTAAGGTAATACTAAGGCGCCACATCGTTTCCCATATAATTTGTTTTTTAGACACTTGATATTTTTGTTAATTACAGATTAGAGTAAATTTCTGGTCCATGAGTGATTTTTGGTATATCATGTAATTTCTTTTTATGCATTTTTGTGGACAATAAAATATCTATCTATCTCTGCACTGAATCCCTCATGACCGGCACCCAGGCTGAGATCTGCCTCGGGCCATTACCTTGAGGAACGGCCGCAGTCCCTGGCGCACGGGCAGCTCCGGGCCACAGTTCTTGTGGATGTAGGAGCCGAGCACCACCAGGAAGTCAAAGGACAAGGTGCCCACGTCAGCGCCAAAGCTGGTCAGACCCAACTCAATGGACGCCAGGAGGTTCTGTGGTCGAGACAAAGCATTAGCATCCCTTCCTTCCACTAATTCAAGAGAGAACTGTGAATAAATGATAGAAAGCTACAAATGATGAACAAATCAAAGGTACGAATATTTCCTAGGAGAAAGGAAGGTAACGCTGATAACAAACATGTGTGTATGTTCGTAGTTTGTTCCTTGGTAAGCCTTGAGTCTAATGAAGAAATTAATCAAGTAGGAACTATAATGTGGGCCTTGCGGCATCCCTGAACTCACCTTCATGAGTTCCTCGGGCAGCATGCACACCTTGCTGGGGTAGATCTCGGCAATGAAGGTCACCATTTTGAAGTACTGAGAGCACAGCGAGGGCAGCTTGAGCAGGTCTTGAGACATAAGCGGCATGATGATGTTGAGGCCGAAGAGACACACGTCGGCCGCCGCCACCACCTCCTGGTCCTCCCCGTGACCCGACGGCGCCAGATCAATGAAGTCCTGGGGCGGGGCAAGGTTAGGGCCGCCACAACACAACACTCATGACCTCCCCGTTACTCCCTACGACTCAACCACAAACCCAAATCACATACTACTTTATATTTTATCTTTTACATCATAAAGGACTGGCCAAGGGCAGGAAAAAAAAAAAAGAGGCAACAAAAAGACCGCTTAGTTGCCAGTCCCTATAAAGAAGACAGTAAGAGAATATAGAAAGGGGGGTGGGCCAATTTAGTTCGGGAGGTGTCTTGTCACTTCTCTCTTGAAGAAATTTAAGTCGTAGGAAGGTGGAAAAATAGAAACAGGAAGAGAATTGCTGCTCCCATAAGCACACAAACACATATATCACAAAAACAAACAGAAGCAGACAGGCAAAGCAAAGCTGACATAGATACCATAATTTAAGGTAAAAAGTACAAAAATTCATATGAGATGGATGTTCATGGACATATGGTTAACCCCTTGAGGCCCAGAACGTAATTTCCATTGTAATTTGGCTACCATTAGATGATTTTTAATGATTATTATAAACAATATTTTAATAGATTTGACCTCTTTAGTATCCTTGTCGACTAACTAATTTGGTATATTAAGTGACTTTTCTAAATGTTATGGCTCGACAACGTACAATTTTTTATAGCAAAGGAAAGATCTGGGTGTGAAGGGGTTAATCCAACAGAAAGAGAGGAAATCGCATCAAAATAGCAGAGAGCCAGAAGGTTGGGATGCATAGATCAGGAGGGCAGGCAGGATACAGAGGATGCTTAACCCCTTGAAACCCACAACGTAATTTCCATTGTAATTTAATTACCGTTAGACAATTTTAATTAATATAAGCAATATTTTAATAGATATGACCTGTTAAGTATCCTTGTCGACTAACAAATTTGGTATACTAAGTTACTTTTCGTAATTTTATGGCTAACAGATTTTATATAGCAAAGGAAAGATCTGGGCGTGAAGGAGTGCAGGGTCCCTACCTTGGACAATAGTGAGGTGAGTAACTCCATGAGCAGCTGCAGATCTCTCCACTGATCCTCCTCGCCGCGTGTCTCCACCGTGCGCCTCCCAATGTTGTGTTTAGCATACGTCCCCACCAAGTGCACTGACGCCTCATACAGCTGCTTACTGGCACTCTGAAACACAACCCAACAGCTTCATGAGGTCAATGGTAGTTACTTGGGCTTCATGAGGTCAATGGTAGTTACTTGGGCTTCATGAGGTCAATGGTAGTTACTTGGGCTTCATGAGGTCAATGGTAGTTACTTGGGCTTCATGAGGTCAATGGTAGTTACTTGGGCTTCATGAGATCAATGGTAGTTACTTGGGCTTCATGAGGTCAATGATAGTTACTTGGGCTTCATGAGGTCAATGGTAGTTACTTGGGCTTCATGAGGTCAATGGTAGTTACTTGGGCTTCATGAGGTCAATGGTAGTTACTTGGGCTTCATGAGATCAATGGTAGTTACTTGGACTTCATGAGGTCAATGGTAGTTACTTGGGCTTCATGAGGTCAATGGTAGTTACTTGGGCTTCATGAGATCAATGGTAGTTACTTGGGCTCCATGAGGTCAATGGTAGTTACTTGGGCTTCATGAGGTCAATGGTAGTTACTTGGGCTTCATGAGATCAATGGTAGTTACTTGGGCTTCATGAGATCAATGGTAGTTACTTGGGCTTCATGAGGTCAATGGTAGTTACTCGGGCTTCATGAGGTCAATGGTAGTTACTCGAGCTTCATGAGGTCAATGGTAGTTACTTGGGCTTCATGAGGTCAATGGTAGTTACTTGGGCTTCATGAGGTCAATGGTAGTTACTTGGGCTTCATGAGGTCAATGGTAGTTACTTGGGCTTCATGAGGTCAATGGTAGTTACTTGGGCTTCATGAGATCAATGGTAGTTACTTGGGCTTCATGAGGTCAATGGTAATTACTTGGACTTCATGAGGTCAATGGTAGTTACTTGGGCTTCATGAGATCAATGGTAGTTACTTGGGCTTCATGAGGTCAATGGTAGTTACTTGGGCTTCATGAGGTCAATGGTAGTTACTTGGGCTTCATGAGGTCAATGGTAGTTACTTGGGCTTCATGAGGTCAATGGTAGTTACTTGGGCTTCATGAGGTCAATGGTAGTTACTTGGGCTTCATGAGGTCAATGGTAGTTACTTGGGCTTCATGAGGTCAATGGTAGTTACTTGGGCTTCATGAGGTCAATGGTAGTTACTTGGGCTTCATGAGATCAATGGTAGTTACTTGGACTTCATGAGGTCAATGGTAGTTACTTGGACTTCATGAGGTCAATGGTAGTTACTTGGGCTTCATGAGGTCAATGGTAGTTACTTGGGCTTCATGAGGTCAATGGTAGTTACTTGGGCTTCATGAGGTCAATGGTAGTTACTTGGGCTTCATGAGGTCAATGGTAGTTACTTGGGCTTCATGAGGTCAATGGTAGCTACTTGGGCTTCATGAGGTCAATGGTAGTTACTTGGGCTTCATGAGGTCAATGGTAGTTACTTGGGCTTCATGAGGTCAATGGTAGTTACTTGGGCTTCATGAGGTCAATGGTAGTTACTTGGACTTCATGAGGTCAATGGTAGTTACTTGGGCTTCATGAGGTCAATGGTAGTTACTTGGGCTTCATGAGGTCAATGGTAGTTACTTGGGCTTCATGAGGTCAATGGTAGTTACTTGGGCTTCATGAGGTCAATGGTAGTTACTTGGGCTTCATGAGGTCAATGGTAGTTACTTGGGCTTCATGAGGTCAATGGTAGTTACTTGGGCTTCATGAGGTCAATGGTAGTTACTTGGGCTTCATGAGGTCAATGGTAGTTACTTGGGCTTCATGAGGTCAATGGTAGTTACTTGGGCTTCATGAGGTCAATGGTAGTTACTTGGGCTTCATGAGGTCAATGGTAGTTACTTGGGTTTCATGAGGTCAATGGTAGTTACTTGGGCTTCATGAGGTCAATGGTAGTTACTTGGGCTTCATGAGGTCAATGGTAGTTACTTAGGCTTCATGAGGTCAATGGTAGTTACTTGGGCTTCATGAGGTCAATGGTAGTTACTTGGGCTTCATGAGGTCAATGGTAGTTACTTGGACTTCATGAGGTCAATGGTAGTTACTTGGGCTTCATGAGGTCAATGGTAGTTACTTGGGCTTCATGAGGTCAATGGTAGTTACTTGGGCTTCATGAGGTCAATGGTAGTTACTTGGGCTTCATGAGGTCAATGGTAGTTACTTTCCACTTCAAGGATTCATACGACCCTACTCTTGTGATGCCAAGAAAACCACATTTTACCACAATTCAGATACTCAATGTAAAGAATGATGTGCTGTACTTTCAACAACAACCCAATGCTGTTAATGCTAAGTGTTGTTTCTTAATGCCATCTTGTGCCTCAAAGAATAACATATTTCCTACACGAGGGAACCATACAACGGGAGAAAGTGCCACACTGTTAAATACAAATACTGTTCAATAAAATACTGTTAAAAATACTGTTCAATAAAATACTGTTAAAAATACTGTTCAATAAAATACTGTTAAAAATACTGTTAAATACAAATACTGTTCAATAAAATACTGTTAAAAATACTGTTCAATAAAATACTGTTAAAAATACTGTTAAATACAAATACTGTTCAATAAAATACTGTTAAAAATACTGTTCAATAAAATACTGTTAAAAATACTGTTAAATACAAATACTGTTCAATAAAATACTGTTAAATAATATACTGTTAAAAATACTGTTAAATAATATACTGTTAAAAATACTGTTAAATAATATACTGTTAAAAATACTGTTAAATAATATACTGTTAAAAATACTGTTAAATAAAATACTGTTAAAAATACTGTTAAATAATATACTGTTAAAAATACTGTTAAATAATATATTGTTAAAAATACTGTTAAATAAAATACTGTTAAAAATACTGTTAAATAATATACTGTTAAAAATACTGTTAAATAAAATACTGTTAAAAATACTGTTAAATACAAATACTGTTCAATAAAATACTGTTACAAATACTGTAAAATAAAGTACTGTTAAATAAAATACTGTTAAAAATACTGTTAAATAAAATACTGTTAAAAACTGTTAACCCCTTGAGACCCAGAACGTAATTTCCATTGTAATTTGGCTACCATTGGACGATTTTTAGTGAATCTAAGCAATATTTTGTATATACACTATGACCTGTTTAGTATCCTTGTCCACTAATTAATTTGGTATATTTAGTTACTTTTTGTAATTTTATGGTTCGACAACATACAATTTTTTATAGCAAAGGAAAGATCTGGGCGTGAAGGGGTTAAAAATACTGTTAAATAATATACTGTTAAATCAAATACTGTTAAAAATAGTGTTACTAAAACCCTCCCACCACTCACCGGCGTGAGGTAGCACAGCATGCGGCGGCCACACTCCACGAAGAGCTCCAGCACGGTCTCCACCACGGTGGGGTAGTTGTGGTAGAGGTCCAGGAGCCGCACACTGTCGCCCAGCACAGACACAAGCCAGGAGAACAGGCACTGGGCCGTGGGCATCAGGCAGCCCTGCACCGCACCTACACACACACAAAACACACACACATGTCTCATCATTTTTTTTTTTTTTTTTTTTTTTTACATCACAAAGGACTGGCCAAGGGGGAAAAAAAGTAACAAAAAGCCTGCTTAGTTGTTTGAAAGATGTGTTTGTTTGTTTACACACACACAAAGCACACACGTCTCAGCATTCTCTCACCTGCACAGTAAAATATATGATAAATTTCCAGTTTGACAACGAATTTACTTGCCTGGAGAAAACCATTATTTTCTGGTGAGTTTTGATGTGTTTTGAATTAATATGCTGCCCGTTTCTGTTGCAAATAACTTCTTTTTTTTCTAACCTAACCTTTACCTAAATAAAAAAACAAAAATGATAAAAAAAAAAGTGATTTGCGACAGAAACGGTGAGCAGATGAACTCAAAACATCAAAACTCACCAGAAAATAATAGTTTCGTCCACCAAAGTGAATTCGGTGTCAAACTGGAATAATACCAAATGTATTCCTAAAACAATATTGTAGTCTTTCAGAATAGTACAGTTTTGTGGTATATAGTATTCTAATGCAGATACAGTCCTCATTTGGCAGGAGAAAACGAGGGAAGAGGAGGAGGAGGAGGAGGAGTTTGAGTGACAATACCTCCCCCCTTCAAAACACACCGTGCAACCCTCACTGTTTGCTGTGCTTACCGATGAAGTTGTCAATGTGATAGAGGACTTGTTTCTTCATGTCTTCCTGCTGGTACTGCTTGGTGAAGGCACGTGAGGCCATGAGCTGCTTGAAGGACCTGACGGGCGGGTCCAGCACGTGCGACCAGAACTGTGTACGCGCGTCCGGATCCCCGATGGCCGCCGCACACATCACAAGCCCCTGCAGGAAGTGACGCTGACATGAACACCAAATATACATAGCCATAAGTACACAGGGAGTCTATAAAAGACCATGAGGCATACACTATAGTCTATTTTATTTAATATGGTCAAAATGCACTAAGAAGGCCACACACCCTGCCTTCCCCCCTTTTCTACAAGGTAGCTGATTGGTGCACTCAATGTTCAACATGTGTACAGATTACTCGTATCATCATCACTACCAAACACACCATCCTCACCACATAACAGTATGTGACCACTGGCCATTTTGACCATATTAAACAAAATAGAGTATAGGCAGCTCCATATCCATTACCACCGTCATCCTCATCCATGAAGTGATTTAATCTTTCTAAACAACCTTTGGTCAGCAAAAATCCTTTGTTCTGAGGGCAGCCCTTACCTGCATGAGTCCCCGCTGTGCCAGGGAGGACAGGGCCCCCAGGCTGCCACTCTGCTGCAGTGCCACCAGCTCCATCAGACCCTCAGTCTTCACCAGGTACTGACCCCTGAAACAAACCATTGAACCTCAGTCAGAAAGTATTATCATTTTCTTTTTCAACCAAAGGGAGCACACTCTAGGAAGAGCACAATTGTTTTTTGGTTGAGACAGTTGAAATGACCCCATACTTCCTACCGTAGATAACACTATAGTCGCCAGTCACTTGCCACTGCACTAATGTCGCCAGGCACAATATATTATGAATTTTAGCATCACTACAGACTTTTATGTGTCACTGAAGACATGTAGTGTAATGTACATAATATAAACTACTGTGCATGCCTTTTCAATGGTACCTAAATATCTGTAGTGATGCTAGAATTCGTAATATATTGTGCCTGGCGACATTAGTACAGTGGCGAGTGACTGGCGACTATAGTGTTATCTACGGTAGGAAGAGCACAATAGTTTGTTGGTTGAGACAGTTGAAACGACCCCATACTCCCTAGCCAGTCTATAGCTGTTGGCTGCTGCAGTGTGGAAGGTGTGGTAAGACTCAACAAAGTATGATGCACTGAGTAGACCAAGGATAGTATATAGAGGTTTATATATCCTTAGAGTAAACTCAAGTACTGCTGTCAATCCAGTCATCCATAATCCATAATCCATAGCTGTCATCCATAGTCAAGTACTGGTATCAATCTAGTCATCCATAATCCATACCTGTCATCCATAATCAAGTACTGGTATCAATCCCTAGTCATCAATAACACTGGGGAACAATTTGAAAAATAATAATTGTTGAGTTAGATTTTTGAGCTTATTTAGACTAAAATTGGCATGCTGATTCCAAATCTGTAGTCAGTTTTTTTCTAGCACGTCAAGTTTTTTCTCCACAGCTTACCCTCCAGATAAGCAAAATTCCACTTGTGAGCTGTAGTAAAACTTCTACACAATGGCAATTTGTTTGGCGCAGTCCCTATTGGGCATTCGGTCTGTCTTCGTGAAGAATATGGAGATGTAAAGAGAGTCATTGAGTTATTGCAATATGACAAACACAATTGGATCATCTGTGTTGACCTTAAAATGGTGTCCTTCTTTCTTGGTCAACAACGTGGATACACAAAGTATCCCTGCTTTCTCTGTATGTGGGATAGCAGAGCTCGAGAGAAGCATTGGGTTCAGACGAATTGGCCTCCGAGATCTGATCTTAAACCTGGAGATCCTAGCATTGTACATGAGCCACTTGTTGACAGGAAGAAAATAATATTCCCACCTCTGCACATAAAACTAGGTCTCATGAAACAATTTGTAAAAGCATTGTCAACTGATGGCGACTGTTTGAAGTACATCATCTTGGCATTTCATGGACTGTCAATTGAAAAAATCAAGGCCGGTGTGTTTGATGGTCCACAAATTCGACAGCTCATCAAAGATGAACATTTCAACGGTACTATGTCAGACCTTGAAAAGAATGCTTGGCTATCATTCAAAGACGTCGTCAAGAACTTTCTTGGAAATACACGTGCAAGTAATTACACAGAAATTGTTCAGAAACTATTGGAGAGCTACAAAGCGCTTGGTTGCAACATGAGTATTAAAGTACATTTTTTGCATAGCCATCTTGCCAACTTTCCGGAAAATCTTGGTGCTGCTAGCGACGAGCAGGGTGAACGATTTCACCAAGATTTGAAGGTTATGGAAGAACGTTACCAGGGTAGATGGGATGTGCATATGATGGCTGACTATTGTTGGAGCATCAAACGCGATAATCCTCAAGTTGAACACTCCAGACAAAGCTACAAACGTAAATTTTTACCTTAACCTGCACACAATTATAGCCTTATCCTTTCTAAAAACATGATAATGTTAAATAAACATTCTATTCATGCCTATTTCTTTCATTTTTCATTGTATGTTAACATTTGCGACTTTTTATAAAATAAGCACTGTTACTGTTATGTACAGTATTTTTCATATTTTTTAAGAAAACGAAAATCCTACAGTTCAAAAACTTGACGTGATAGAGAAAAACTGAGATCAGTTTTGGATTCAGCACCCAAAAATTACTTAATAACAGGTGTCAGACCTAACTCAACAAAAATTTGTTCCCCAGTGTAATCCATAATCCATAGCTGCCATCCATACTCAAGTACTGCTGTCATCCATAGTCAAGTACTCCTGTTAATCCACAGTCATCCATAATCCATAGCTCTCATCCATAATCAAGTACTGCTGTCATCCAAAGTCATCCATAATCAAGTACTGCTGTCATCCATAGTCATCCATAATCAAGTACTGCTGTCAATCCATAGTCATCCATAATCCATAGCTCTCATCCATACTCAAGTACTGCTGTCAATCCATATTCATCCATAATCAAGTACTGCGGTCAATCCATAGTCATCCATAATCAAGTACTGCTGTCAATCCATAGTCATCCATAATCAAGTACTGCTGTCAATCCATAGTCATCCATAATCAAGTACTGCTGTCAATCCATAGTCATCCATAATCCATAGCTCTCATCCATACTCAAGTACTGCTGTCAATCCATATTCATCCATAATCAAGTACTGCGGTCAATCCATAGTCATCCATAATCCATAGCTGCCATCCATACTCAAGTACTGCTGTCATCCATAATCAAGTACTGCAGTCAATCCATAGTCATCCATAATCCATAGCTGTCATCCATACTCAAGTACTGCTGTCATCCATAATCAAGTACTGCGGTCAATCCATAGTCATCCATAATCCATAGCTGCCATCCACACTCAAGTAACTACTGTCCACCTTTACCTCTCCTTGCTGTCCACCATGGTCACCAGCAGGTTCACTGTGTCCTCCACCAGGCCCGGCTCAGCGCTGCGTAGCCTCAGCATCTGCTCCACCACAGACAGCAGGTAGTTCAGGGTCCACGCCGCACCCTCGGAGTCCCGACCGAATGCTGACGTCAGCGCCACACTCAGCTGTTGGAGACACACGAAATTGAGATTTTTGCCTTACATTTGAGTTATGTTGGTCATCACATGTGGAAAACGATACAAATGACGATACAAATTGCCACCACGCTAGAATAAACTCAAAGCAGTGAGTCGGGTTTAGAATACAGGGACGCTGCACGGAAACCCACGTCACTATAATTGCCGCACTTTAAGTTACCAAAATAGGGCCCCTTCACTCCCCATTTCCGAATACACGGGATTTGCTGAGGTGTTGGGTGTTGGGGCTTTAGGGCGGAACTTGGAGTAAGACATTGTTACCCAACACCCAACAATCTCAGCCAATCCCATGCGTTGTGAAAGGGGGAGTGAAGGGGCCCCATTTTCGCTGTGAAGGGGCCCCATTTTCGCTGTGAAGGGGGGAGTGAAGGGGCCCCATTTTCGCTGTGAAGGGGGGAGTGAAGGGGCCCCATTTTCGCTGTGAAGGGGGGAGTGAAGGGGCCCCATTTTCGCTGTGAAGGGGGGAGTGAAGGGGCCCCGTTTTCGCCCACTTAACGTGCGGCGAGTATACCAATAAGTTACTACCAGGAAGAAGAGGAGGACAGCGGGTACTTGCCTCGCTGTAGAAGGACTCATCAGGCAGCAGGTAGGAGAGACAGAAGCGCCGTAGGAACCACATGAGGGACGACGAAACCTCCGGACTCAGCAGGTGACCCAAGTTGGCCTTCAGTGCCTGTGATTCCGTCTCACACAACCGCATCACCATACTCATCAGCCTGTAATGCCACAATGCACTCACTCATCACCTTGCACCACCATCACCGCCACCACATTATTTGTTTTTGTTTTTACATCACAAAGGACTGGCTAAGGGCAAAAAAAAGGAGGTAACAAAAAGCCTGTTTAGTTCCCACTCCCTATAAAGAAGACAGTAAGAGAATAAAGAAAGGGGGTGGGCCAATTTAGTTCAGTGTAATGTAGGGTGTAGTGTAAATATAGGCCAACAGGAGTGTGTAGTGCACATGTTATTTTCACTTCAAAAGAAATTTTGACCTCTATTTACACTACACCCTTTGTAGTGAAGATTGCTCTGCCCAGTGGTCACGCACTGTTAAGAAGTGAGGATATTGTGATTGGTGGTGATGATACGAGGAGTGCACCAATCAGCTGCCACGTAGAAAAGTGGAGAAAGGCTGGGGGCGTGGCTTCTAGGCAACCTTAACGTAAGGTTACTATAGTAGTGGCCAGACGTAACTGAGGGTTTACTGCATTACCCACATGAGAGGAGGAAAGGAAAAGGCACCTACCTTATGAGAGGGTCACCGGCGGCACTGTTGGGCACGTCGGCGGGCATCTGTGCCGGGGTGGCCAGGAGCCGCAGGGTGGCCTCCAGGTTGACCGTGGGTGCCGCACTCACACTGTAAGTCACCATCTCGGACGGTATGAGGGCCGTCTCTCCCTCGTTGTCCATGGTGGTGACGTGGCCTGAAGGAGGGAAAGGAGTGTAGAGAGAAAGGAGTTACAATAAAGGAGATGTAGGAAAAGTTTTTACGGCTAGTAATCAGGGTAGAACAAGAAGTAACGGATTCAAACTGGAAAAGTGTAGATTTAAAAAGAAATAATATCTAGCCACACCACAAACTCACCCGCTATGAGGAGCAGCCAGTGTATGTCTTCGTAGAGTTGGTCGAGCTGGGTGTTCTGGGCGATGGTGAGGTTGTTGGTGTGGATGTGGGTGAGCTGGGCACGCATGCGGCTAATGCGGTCTCCAGTAGTTGGGTGAGCAGAGGCACGCTGTGTTCGGGAGCCTGGGGAAGTCAAGAAGAAGAAGTTTTTTTTCTTTCTTTTTTTTACATCACTAAGGGCACAACAACAACAACAACAAAAGTGTGGTGGTAACACAGCACCTTGGTATCGGTGATTTTATTCTGGTTCTTGAAGTGTTGTTGTTGTGTTTGCTGCTTGATCACCCCTTTTTGTGCTTGTTCTTGTGAATGTTCTTATGAAATGTCTTGGCATTATCTATCATTAAGGAACAGCAGGGTTAACTCTCCTCAGGGTAAGGGAATCCCCGTCTGACTACCATGCCACGCTAATCTTCATATCACTTACCTTTAATTATTTATATTTTTTTTTTACGTGTGAGCCTATAGCGCCTGTAGGCTATTATTATTTTCCTTGAGGGCTCAGGACTTACTATACATACAAAATGAAGCAAACTGTCCAAACTGCCTCTTGCTTCATACCTAACACTACTATTCTATGCATTACAGGAATACACAAGGGAAGTCATTATCACAACACAGAAGTATGAACAATATCACTTTCATCACTTACCGTAGATAACACTATAGTCGCCAGTCACTTGACACTGCACTAATGTCGCCAGGCACAATATATTACGAATTCTAGCATCACTACAGACTTTTATGTGTCACTAAAAAAGCATGCACAGTATAGTTTATATTATGTACATCACACTACATGTCTTCAGTGGTACATAAGTCTGTAGTGATGCTAAAATTCGTAATATATTGTGCCTGGCGACATTAGTGCAGTGGCAAGTGACTGGCGACTATAGTGTTATCTACGGTACAGGAGCACACAAGGGAAGACATTATCACAACACAGAAGTATGCCTCTTAAGAAATATGCATAAAAATAACAACTGGCATAAGAGGATGAATGTGAGCAAAAGTTGTGTGTGTGTGTGTGTGTGTGTGTGTGTGTGTGTGTGTGTGTGTGTCTGTGTCTGTGTGTGTGTGTGTGTGTGTGTGTGTGTGTGTGTGTGTCACTTTCACCACTTAGCTAATTTTTTTTTTTTTTTTTTTTACATCACAAAGGACTGGCCAAGGACAATAAAATAAAGAGGTAATAAAAAACCCACTTAGTTGCCAGTCCCTATAAAGAAGACAGTAAGAGAATATAAAAAGGGGGGTTGGGATAATTTCATTCCGGCATGTGTTCGTGTGTGGACGGACCCTCATCGTTAAAGCCCAGAAATAGACTACGCCACTTCATGAAACTGGGTAAACAGGCGGAAGGTGTAAAATAACTAACTACATAAATACATAGTTACGATTAACTAACTACATAAATACATAGTTGCGATTAACTAACTACATAAATACATAGTTGCGATTAACTAACTACATAAATACATAGTTGCGATTAACTAACTACATAAATACATAGTTACGATTAACTAACTACATAAATACAGTTACGATTAACTAACTACATAAATACATAGTTGCGATTAACTAACTACATAAATACATAGTTGCGATTAACTAACTACATAAATACATAGTTACGATTAACTAACTACATAAATACATAGTTACGATTAACTAACTACATAAATACATAGTTACGATTAACTAACTACATAAATACATAGTTACGATAGTTGCGGGCTTTTTGTTACCTCTTTTTTTTTTTTTTTTTTTTTTTTTTGCCCTAGACAAGTTCTTTGTGAATTAAAAAACAAAAACAAAAAAAACAATGACACAACTGTAACCCGATCCCTGGACCGCCACCGCCGCCCTCCACCCACCTGCCGCCCACACAGCCCGATGAGCACCAGCTGATCCTTGAAGGCCACTCGATCTGTCTGCACGGTCTCGGAGATCTCATCGGCGTCCACCTGCAGGCAAAGATTACCACCGTGAACACCCGCCTCCCACCCTCACACAGCAGGCCCTTCTTCAGTACACTTAAAAAGGCAGCTTCTAGGAAAGATTAATAGTTAATGAACCCATCAATTGTGGATTACATAAGTGTTATAAAGTATCTGGGGCTAAAAAATATGCATAAAAATAACAACTGGCATAAGAGGATGAATGTGAGCAAAAGGTGTGTGTGTGTGTGTGTGTGTGTGTGTGTGTGTGTGTGTGTGTGTTGTGTGTGTGTGTATGTGTGTATGTGGTGTGTGTGTGTGTGTGTGTGTGTGTGTGTGTGTGTGTGATAAATATTGTGGTTTGTTAAATATATGTATACCTTTTCTTTTGTAAAATGTAAACGTTTGGTGCAGCACATTTGATCTTAAAATTAAATTATCTAAGGCCAATTTTTTTTTGTAGCATTTTACTTTATTGAAAAATATTAATTAATATTTTGTAAAACCATTTTTAATCATTTAGAACGTGTAACCTTTCTCATTCATTTCCAGGTTTATTTCCCGGTGTGTTGGTTGCTACGTCTTTACAGGGCCATGCAGGATTGATTGATTGTAATGCCAAAACAGGGGAAATGTGCCAGCCATCAGAGTTCATATGGCACTGTGGCAAAGCATAACAAAAAAGGGAGGGGTTAGAGAGAAAGAGTGAAACGGTGAAGGATGAGGCGAGGAACAGATTGTTGCAGCCGGATGAGCCACGCCAGACACTTACCGCCACTCTGGATCCCTCGGGGGGCGCCAGGTGACACTTGAGGTAGGTGTCAAAGATGAGGGTGGCGCTCTGCTTCACCTGGCCACTGTTACAGCTGCTGCTCTCCTGCAGGATGCACACCCACGACTGCAGCATCTGCTCAAACGCCTCCATGTACAGCTGGTTCTCATGGTCCAGCTGTAATAGTGCATGGGGAACAAAAATAATGCTAGTGGGCACCTAAGAGTGTAAATACATAACAATGGACATATATAACATGGCTGCTATCTCTCTTTCTGTCTGTTTGAGACAGACAACTCTTGTGCGGCTGCCAAGTGTGGTGCCATCAATCTAAGATTATCAGTTTGACAACAATAACTTATATCCACCTCTGTGACCTCACACACACACACACACACACACACACACACACACAAACACACACACACACACACACAACACACACAACACACACACACACACACACACACACACAAACACAAACACACACACACACACACCCACACCCACACACACACACCCTTTACCCACACACACCATTTCCTCATGAGCCGCTCCCTGGGCAAACTTGCAGGTGAGGGCGGTAAGGTTGTCCACCAGCTGCCTTAGCATCTCCTCGGGCAGCGCCACCAACACCGACGGGGGGAAGAACAGCAGCAGCTTCCTGAAGATGTTGCTCACCCCCAGCGCCTCCACCTCACTGACACCTATGCTGCACGAGACACAACCACACAGGAATATTATGTACTGCGAAAAACTTATTTTCACATCTACTGTGGCACACATAAGATAAAATTATGTGGGCAGCTGTTATAGCATTATTAAATGATGGGAAAGAACACCTATTCCAAACTATTGAATCACAGAAAGTTGGCTTCATTCACTGCCTGCTGAAGCTCATGCCGCCCTTCCTTACTAGATAAAAAAATCCATAATATCCATAATTCTATAAAAATCCAGCCTGCACCACCAACGGGCGAGAGCCACCCATCACCACCTTCCAGTCCAGAATGTGCAGGCCCAACCACCACCACCCTCAGGTTAAAACATAATAGCCTACAGGCGCTATAGGCTTCAACGTAAAAAAATATAATAATAGAAAATAAAAAGATGCCCCTATAGAAAATAAAAAGATGCCCCTATAGAAAATAAAAAGATGCCCCTCCCACACAACACAGGCAGGACAAAGACGCACCTTGAGAGGAGGGAGAAGAGGCATTCCAGGTACTGTGAGAGGTACTTGATGCGGACCTGTCGGTTGATGAGCACGGCCCCGTTGAGGGAGGCCAGCTGCACCAGACAGTTGAGAGCGCGGTGGCCCAGGTCCCAGTCCCCTCGCACCCGCCAGTACAGCTGAGGGCAAGGATAGTACACATATAATAATAATAATAATAATAATAATAATAATAATAATAAATAATTTTATTATCGCCCGGAGGAATACAGACATAAAAAGCAACAGTAACAAGCAAGACAAGGAGTTAACTTAAGTACTAGAGCAAAACAAAAAATACATAATATAGGCACATTAGGGGACACGGTATCAAAGTGCATATAGTACATAGGGTATACATACATGGACACCTGTGCTACCTGTGCTATATAGATAGATAGATAGATAGTAAGATAGTACTATACTGTATATAGTCTTGTATATTATCCTTGACTGAGGGAGTGATTAAACGCCAACACTCCTGCTTGGTGCGCCACCCCTCACACACAAATTTACAAACAGTAAAAAAAAATGTCTGTACAAAATAAATGGGAAAAGGGAGATGCCTGAACAACATAAAGAAGTCCAGCTTCCCTCATAGAAATGTAGAAGCTTGGAATGGACTAAATGAGGAGGTGATATCGGCAAATAATGTGCACCAGTTGAAAGAAAGACGATAAATGTAGATACGGAGACAGGACCACACGAGTGTAGCTCAGGCCCCGTAAAACACAACTAGGTAAATACACACACACACACACCTTGAAGAAGAGCTGCACAATGGCCGGATCCAAGAAGGTCTCCCGCCACTGCTGCCCCGGGCGCAGGGACGGGTTCTGGTCCTGCTCAAACACACTCATCAGACGCTTGGGCAGTATATAGGCAACAGTTAAGGTAAATAGAAACAGTAATAAGGAATAAGAAATAAGGAAGCTACAAAAGGCCACGAGACCTACACGTGGTAATTCCTGTAAAAAAGTAAAACACCAAACACACCGCACCCACACACAGGTATATCTACATCATACTGAGTACACACACACAAATACACGTAATGCTATAAAAGGATATAGTGCAGGGAGATGAAGGACCAGGTGAGGGTGGTCTCGGCGATCACCAGCAGCTTCAGGAGCAGCGCCGACAGTTCCTGGCTCATCTTGCCCTCCACCTTCACCAGCTCCCCCAGCAGGTTGACGATGAAGTGGAATATTCGCCGCAGATCTGTCCCCTGCAGAGTAAAAGAACATAAGAAAATAAGGAAGCTACAAGAGGCTGCGAGACCTACATGTGGTAGTTCCTGTATAGTGGTAGTTCCTGTATAGTGGTAGTTCCAGAGCAAACAGGCAGCTGCTAAAATGTCCTGATATGGAGTACACGGTTGAAATAATAACTGAACACTTCTTCTTCTTCTTAGAGAAAGGGAGACTTGATGGTGGAATGAAGAGGTGCAACAGAAAATTCAGGAGAAAAGAATCGCATTCAAACATTGGCAATGATTAAGATGCGTCACATTAAAATACATTATGCAATTAAGTGTCACATTAAAATAAGGTGGCAGCAGCCTTCTATGATCTTGTTTGCCTCCTTCCCTAACCCGCACCCTCCCTCCCTCACCTCAAACTGTTTCTTGGCCTTGAAGTGCGTCTCCCAGGTTAGGCCGACGTCTGTGGACTTGACGGTGACGGCGTACTCCTGCATGAGGGCGCTGATGATGCTGCACCCGATCATCCTCTGCAGGGAGCCACAAGGGGGAGTGAGTAACAGGGATGAACATGTGAAGAGGTGAAGAGGTAGCAAGAAAATGTGGATTGAAGGAGCTGAGTACAGTGCTGAGAGTAAGGCGATTGAGGTGGTTTGGTTTAGGCTCGTGAAGAGGAGAAGGTAGTGAGGCATTGGGGAGAGCTGTTAGAGTGGAAGTTCCAGGTCGCCGTCCACCGGGCAGGTCAAGGAAGACATGGAGGCAGTGTATTGAAGAGGATCTGGCAGCATTAGGCATTGGAGAAGTTGAGGCAATGGATAGAGATAGATGGAAGCGTATTACTAGCCGTCTAACCTCATAATTATTATGGGAAAAACTGACGTTATACAGAAAGAAGAAAGTAGCTACATGTGTACTAACTAACAAATTTGCCTACATGATTAATAACATAACAGGCTGACTACTATTTTCCCTGCTACACTGTTGTCTTGCAGTAACAAAATCAATGAGTAACTAACCCTAAAATATATATCTAAAGGTTAGTAGGGAGAAGGCCAGTAGTATGATAAAAAAAAATATGAATCTATGAAGTACATATTCAAATAAGGAAAAGTAGTTTAGGTAATCTCCATGTGGAAGCCATGTGGATAAGTAGTTCAGGGGATCAGCGCTCACCATAGTGTTGTCGCCCGAGGAGATGAGTTGCTCCACCTCGGTCAGCAGGCGCCCCCGGTCCTCCCCCTGGTCCTCCACACTCCCGCGCTTCACCATAATGCCCACCACCTGTCAGGAATAACAGGCTTATTCTTGTCTCACCACCACACCTCACCCATTACAATGCTGCCTTTCCACACCCACATGCAACTATGAACCTCTTCTTTCCGCCATGGTACAGGATAAAGTAACCCCTTCATAAATCCACAGTGAGGTACCAGTAATGTTATGACAACCATTGGTCTGACTTAGGGCAGAGCTGGGCAGTATTTAAATACATTTGTATTTAAATACGTATTTAAATACATTTGTGCATTTAGAAATGTATTTATAAATACATTGGTTGTCATGTATTTAAATACAGTATTTAAATACTTTTATGAGTATTTAAATACATTGTATTTAAATACTCATAACATAAAAATGTAAATACTTTTTTATCAGTTAATTTGGCCATAAACCCACTCAACTATCTGGCAACCCTGATGTAACAGTGAACCAGTGTTTCCACTTGCAAGGAAATGTCCTTATTTTAAGGAAATTTAGGCCTGAGAAGGAAATTTCTAAGGAAATCCAAAATCTAAGGAAATCCTAAGGAAATCAATTTATTTCGGACATGTTAAAATTTGTGTGTATTTAAAATGTATTTACAAATGTATTTAGATACAATTGATGTATTTAGTATTTAAATACATTTGTAAAATGTATTTAGGATTTAAATACATTTCTCCCATGTATTTAGTAATTAGTATTTAAATACATTCAATGTATTTAGTGCCCAGCTGCCTTAGGGAATGTACAGATATAAATACCAAGGCAGTGACACCCTACAGGAGCCACGCTCAGCCCGCCCTCCTCTCCCACACACCTGCACAAGAGTCTCTCGGACATAGTGTGGAATGTTGCGTCTGTTCACCACGTAGTGAACGATGTACTGGCGCAGCTGTATGCTGTCCTCCTTGCTCAGGTCCCGCCACTCCCTGATCACACCCACACGCAGCAGGGTGGCTGCCTCAAACAGCAGATAGCTCACCTGTGACGTCTCTGCGGGAAGAAGAGCACAAATTTCATTGATTCTACTAACTCCTTGCCTCTTGTATGTCGATTGTATGTCGTAGCAAAAATTTCAGCAGTGATATAGCCGCTACAGAATAGCCCGTTCTACCACCACCTCTACCTTCTACTCTACTCCTCTACCACCACCTTCTTCTCTACTACCTCTACCACCACCTCTACCTCTACCTCCTATTCTACTCCTCTACCACCTCCTACTCTACTCCTCTATCACCTTCAACTCTACTCTTCTACCACCACTCACCCAGCAGCTGCCGGCATAGGTTGAAGGGGTTCTTTGTGTTGCGCAGCTGGAGGAACACCTGCTCTGCCTCGTGACGCTGCGCTGATGTCACCAGGTCGGGTGGTGCCTGCGAGGAAAGAGAACCAAGGTGTGACAAAGAACCCGCAGCTGTGGTGGCCCTGTGAAAGGTGCCACAAGATGCCATACAAACAGAGCAGTTTCTAGCCTTTGGGGGCCCTATGCGAAATGTTGTTTGGGGGCCCTATTTTGTAAAACTATGGTGGGGGAATTCCAAGCCCTCTAAGGTGGTCCAGGGGCACGCCTTAAATATATAAATGCATCAAAATGGTGCACTTTGAGAGGAAAAAAGACCATATTCTAAAAAACAAAGCAAATAATGGCAGCTTGGGGGCCCCTTGGTGGCTTCGGGGGCCCTAGGCAACCGCGTAGTTTGCATATACGTAGTAAGAAATGGCCCTGCATACAAAGGATGGAGTGCATGGAGGTTGTTATACATAGGATATTTCATGTGTTAGAGACATCACCACTGATTCTCATGAATAATTCTACTTTCCTTATGAGCAGCCAGGAACTGAATTCATTAGTGAGTGATGAGAGGAGGTAGGCCATTGGTTTAGCCACTAGAAGAGCAAGGATGACAGTGAAGTGTGGTAATGTGAGTTCAGTAATGGACAGCAGAGTGCCGGGAGGTAGACCATAAGTAAGGTACATCAAGTATAGACGTCCAGCCTCTGGCTCCTTTGCTTTTGGCTCAGTTCTTGCGGCTGGAACGTGACAGCGAGCCACGTTCCAGCCAATTAACTCATTACGTGAATTACTCATTAAGGGCTTGTTCTATGCAAAAAGTTTGTTTTACAGACCCCCATTGATTTTGACAGCACTACTTGGATGTCAAATGTCAGCTCAATCCGACAATAATTAGGAGTAGTTTACACTAATTACTCATTAAGGGCTTGTTTTACGCAAAAAAATTCTTCCGACGACCCCCCTTGATTTTGACAGCACTACTTGCATGTCAAATTTCAGCTCAATCCGACAATATTTAGGAGTAGTTATACACTTTTTGGTGGAAACTTGGTTCCACGGGTCTTATGGTAAGCGACAGCGAGCGAAGCTCGCTGTCAGTGAAATGATACCATTTTTTTCACTTAACTATATGATGGTTTTTCTAATGGAGATAGGTTTTTTTCCTGTGCATACCTCAAAAAGTGTTTTTTTTGCAATTCGAAAAAGTGATGACAAATTTATAAAAATACAGTTTTTAGACGTTTTGACTGGAAAAAACACTGTCCACTCTCCAACCAAGTACTAGTGGCTACCATCAGCTGCTCAGATGGTACCAGGTGCAGGTGGAGTATTAGCATTCCACGGAGGTCCCAGCACATGTGTAAAAGTTAAAGGAGAAATGGGTGAATGCTTAAGAAAATAAATGGGTGTAAGGTAGGTGATATGCAATGTTACAATAGTTTTTCAACCTGTTTATGGATGAAATGCTCAGAGAAATGAAAGCAAAGGTCGGAAATGGTAGTGTAAAGATGAATACGTACTACAAATAAATATAATGAAAACTCTACAGTGAAATACTTATATTCATGAAATACTAGACAGTTTGCAGATGTCGTTGTACTACTAACAGTGAAAAAGATTTGCATGAGTTGGTATATAATTTCTCGATGGTGATTAGGTAGTGCATTTTTTAACATGATAACTGGGGGACCAAAATGTCTCCCAGTGATGGAAAACTGTCGCCCAGTAAGAACAATTTTAAGCTACTGGGCGACAAGATATTTGTTCATAAAATCCTTCCTGGATACAATTGTTCATCTTATCTGTGTGTGTCAGATCCAGAAGTGCATTCTTATTACTGCATATGATCTTTATTTATACACAACATACAAAAGGGTGAAGTTGATGTATCCAAAAAACTATATTTTAACAGGAAGGCCTTTACCTTTCTGGCTATCCAAAGAATGTCGCCCAGTAAGATTTGCTTAAAAAATGCACTGTGATTAGGTGAGGAGAAAACTGCAAAGTTAGTGTGGGCAAAATGAAGGTGATGCTATGTGAGAGGAGAGTGACAGCATTGAGTTTACAGATCAATACAGAATGATATTTGAGAGCCACAATCCGTGCATAAAAATGATGGATGTACAGATAATGGAAGAGGTGAATAAATCAAAATATTCTGGTTCTATCCAGCACAAGTATAGAAGCAGGGAAGGAAAAAAAAGAGAGAGAGAGGAGAGAGAGAGAGGAGAGAGAGAGAGAGAGAGAGAGAGAGAGAGAGAGGAGAGAGAGAGAGAGGAGAGAGAGAGAGAGAGAGAGAGAGAGAGAGAGAGAGAGAAGAGAGAGAGAGAGAGAGAGAGAGAGAGAGAGAGAGGAGAGAGAGAGAGAGAGAGAGAGAGAGAGAGAGAGAGGAGGAGAGAGAGAGAGAAGGAGAGGAGAGAGAGAGAGAGAGAGAGAGAGGAGGAGAGAGGAGAAGAGAGAGAGAGGAGAGAGAGAGGAGAGAGAGAGAGAGAGGAGGAGAGAGAGGAGGAAGAGAGAGAGAGAGAGAGAGAGAGAGAGAGAGAGAGAGAGAGAGAGACTTAGAGACTAGAAGGAAGTAGCAGACGTGAGATAGGAATGAAAGGAGAAGGAACAGGAGATAGAGGAAATAAAGAATGCGTCAGGGGATAGCGAGTAAGCTGCCAACAGGACAGAGGCAGAGGAGAAACCGGAGCAATGAGGACATGGAATAAAGAAGCGAAAGAAATACAACATTGGGGTCAGACCGGAGGGGGCGCGCCTGCACCCTAGACGCACTCCGAAGGAGTACAACCGAGGAGGACGAGTTCATGGCAGGCCATTCCCATAGCCGAAGGCGAGGACAGAGGAAACATCAACTGCACGCGGAGCACGAGCCTGAGCGACCCCCTGGGACACTCCTTCCATGCGATTGTCTCTTACAATACAGACCGATAGGAAGAAGGATCGCAGGGATAGCTGTGCTCCCAGTCGACATGCCATATACCGCAGTGGCGACATAAGACTGGACTATGCAGGTAATAGGCCTCGATTCAGTCTCACGGTGCAATCGCTGATTTGACACGTAATCATCCCAGCGATACCCCATGATTCTGCGAAGACACTTATTACCAAAGGCATTGATTCGTCTCTTCAAGTCACTATTTAGTGTCCATGTCTCACAACCATAGAGTAAGACAGGGATCACAAGCGACTTGAAGATTCAGATCTTTGTCCTCCTGCACAGGTACCGACAATGCCAAATACTCCCGCTGAGCGAGTCCATAACACCGTGGGCTATGCCAATCCGCCGTAAGACTTCTTGACGTGACCCGCCGTCATTATGGACTGCGCTACCAAGGTATGTAAAACTTTCCAAGATCTCAATGTCCTCGCCACACGCATGAACAGACTGTACTGCTTCATCTAGTAAGTCTCCAAATACCTGGACCTTGGTCTTGAGCCAGGAGACATCAAGTCCCTCAAGAACATAAAAACATAAGAAAATAAGCGATCCTCTCTGACATTTTTTTCTTTTTGTTTTTATTCCCCCCCCCCCCCCTCTGTTGGCGTTATAGGTATGTAGGACCAAAGGTAAATTTCCAGATGAACACCGAACTTCTTTTGGTGGACGAAACTATTTTTTTCTGGTTAGATTTGATGTGCTTTGAATGAATCTCCTACCGTAGATAACAGTAAAGTCGCCACCTGCAGTGATGTCGCCAGGCGCCAAATATTACGAATTATAGCATCACTACTGATTTTTATGTGCCACTGAAGATGATACACAGTAGTTTTTATCATGACTGTATAATCTACCCTGTTTCATCGTTGTTTTATGCTTTGTATCTGCAAGTATAGACGGTTTCAAATTTCGCTACGCATTTTTTTTTCGGGCGACGACGACAGCGGTACGACACTCAGTAAATAAACACTAGATGGAGACTCTACTGTTGGTAGTCACTTTGTAGATATTTTAGTCATTTGTTCATTTATAGCCATACTATGACACAGATGAAGACACAAAATGACACAGACTCTCCAGATAGCCCCTTCTAACTGTCCTGAAATCATGGATGTAGAAATGTAAGTATTAACGCCACCACACGTCTATAAACAGAAAAAAAAGTTGTCCTGGCGACTTAACTGTTATCTACGGTAACCGTTTCTGTCGCTTTTTTTTTTTCTTTTTTTTTCAAACAAAAATGACAAAAAAACTAATTGAACCTAACCAAACCTATACCTAACCTAACCTTTACCTAACATAACCTATATCAAACCTATACCTAACCTAACCTATACCTAACCTAACCTATAGCTAACCTAACCTAACCTTTACCTAGGAAGGCGAGAAAAAAAAAAAAAAAAAAAAAAAAAAAAAAAAAAAAAAAAAAAAAAAAACTCGACAGAAACGGTTAGCATTCATTCAAAACACATCAAAACTCACCAGAAAAAAATAATTTCGTACAACAAAGCGAATTCGGTGTTCATCTGGAATAATAGCGGACCAAAGACTACGGTAGGACCTACAGTATGTGTCTAATTGATATAGAGCCTATTTGTCATGTATTTATCTAGCATGATGCAACATTGTGTTACCATGGTGCAATGGCATTTTAGGTCTCTTTTTCAATGGACCCTACCCATAACTACGTCACGGTTTGTTTACATCGGTGCATTGTGGGGATAAGGCGGGGTCGCCGCGGGTGGACCTACGAAGGGAAAACTACGGCGATGGAAGAATTTCGAGTTATTTTGCGCGAAATTGATATTCCAGGTGCTATATTACTGTGCTCTGTTCTCGCTGACAACACTATAGAGAAGACCTGAGGTAATGGCTGATGTGCAGAGGCTTTTAAACCAAGAAAACAGAGTCACAACAGAGCCTCGTCAAAAGGTAAGCAACTGGTAGGTACGTAATGTGTCCCTACCACTTGCTTACTTCTTAATGAGACTGCTGTGACTGTTTTCCTGGTTTAGAAGCCTTTGCACATCAACCATCACCTCAGGTCTTCTCTATGTTGTCAGCAAGCACGGAAATATAGCACCTGGAATATCAATTTCGCCCAAAACAACTCTAAATTTTTTCATCGTCGTAGTCTTCTCTTTGTAGGTTGTACATATTCATGGTTATGATAGTATTAAAATACCTTATTAATTGAGTTCCTTTTCTTGTCTTTCCTCATAATAAGTAGTGGTACATCATGGTTTAAGTGTTACTTGACGAGCCAATGAATACTCTTGAGTCTATACCAACATCACCAACCTTTGCTTTGATTTATCTTATTACTCCATCCATAAACAAGTTGCATACCCACCGTGACATTACCCATCCTATTGGTACCTGGTACTGTCGTCTACCGATATTTTTATCCCTACACAAATCGGGAAAACTCGCCGACGGTAATGGCTACTAGGTTAGATTTTGCTTTGATTTATCTTATTACTCCATCCATAAACAAGTTGCATAACCACGGTGACATTACCCATCCTTGCCTCATGGTACCTGGTACTCTCGTCTACCGAAATGCTCGTCCCTACATGAATCGGGGAAAACTCGCCGACGGTAATGGTTAGGTTAGGGGTAATAATGGACGAGAGTTGCGCGGTCGTTTTCAGAGACACAGACTATTTTTTCTTGGCCTACAATAGGTGCTTGTTTTAATGGAGATAGTTTTATTTTGCGCAAACCCATAAAAAAAAAAATAATAATAATAATAATAATAATAATAATAATAAATAAATAAATAAAAATGAAACCTAACCTAACCTTATAGGTTTTAATGAAACCTAACCTAACCTTCACCACAAAGTATACCTAACCTAACCTTATAGGTTTCATTAAAACCTAAAAGACCCAGATTCAGTGCTTTTAATGGAAACGGTACCATAAAATTCGGATTTTTAAAATTTATTTTAATTTATTTTTTGGGGGGACAGTCTATGTGGAGGTGGGGACAGGCTATGTGGGAGGGGGGGACAGACTATGTGGAAGGGGGGCAGGCTATGTGTAGGGGCAGGCTATGTGGGAGGGGGGACAGGCTATGTGGGAGGGGGGACAGGCTATGTGGGAAGGGGGGCAGGCTATGTGGTAGGGGGGCAGGCTATGTGGGAGGGGGACAGGCTATGTGGAAGGGGGGGCAGGCTATGTGGGAGGGGGGACAGGCTATGTGGGAGGGGGGCAGGCTAGGGGGGGGGGGACAGGTTATGTGGGAGAGGGGAGGCAGGCTATGTGGGAGAGGGGGGACAGGCTATGTGGGAGGGGGGACAGACTATGTGGGAGGGGGGACAGGCTATGTGGGAGGGGGTACAGGCTATGTGGGAGGGGAGAAGGGCTATGTGGGAGGGGGGACAGGCTATGTGGATGGGGGACAGGCTATGTGGGAGGGAGGACAGGCTATGTGGGAGGGGGGACAGGCTATGTGGGAGGGGGGACAGGCTATGTGGGAGGGAGGACAGGCTATGTGGGAGGGGGGACAGGCTAAGTGGGAGGGGGGGACAGGCTATGTGGGAGGGGGGGACAAGCTATGTGGGAGGGAGGACAGGCTATGTGGGAGGGAGGACAGGGTATGTGGGAGTGGGGACAGGCTATGTGGGAGGGGGGGACAGACTATGTGGGAGGGGGGGAAAGGCTATGTGGGAGGGGGTACAGTCTATGAGGGAGGGGGGACAGACTATGAGGGAGGGGGACAGGCTATGTGAGTGGGGACAGGCTATGTGGGAGGGGGGACAGACTATGTGGGAGGGGGGGAAAGGCTATGTGGGAGGGGGGACAGGCTATGTGGGAGGAGGGACAGACTATGAGGGAGGAGGGACAGGCTATGTGAGTGGGGACAGGCTATGTGGGAGGAGGGACAGACTATGAGGGAGGGGGGACAGACTATGAGGGAGGGGGGACAGGCTATGTGAGTGGGGACAAGCTATGTGGGAGGGGGGACAGGCTATGTGGGAGGGGGGGGATAGACTATGTGGGAGGGAGGACAGGCTATGTGGGAGAGGGGGACAGGCACTGTGGGAGGGGGGGACAGGCTATGTGGGAGGGGGGGACAGGCTATGTGGGAGGGAGGACAGGCTATGTGGGAGGGGGGACAGACTATGAGGGAGGGGGGACAGGCTATGTGGGAGGGGGGACAGGCTATGTGGGAGGGAGGACAGACTATGAGGGAAGGGGGACAGGCTATGTGGGAGGGGGTACAGGCTATGTGGGAGGGGGGGACAGGCACTGTGGGAGGGGGGGACAGGCTATGTGGGAGGGGGGACAGGCTATGTGGGAGTGGGGGACAGACTATGTGGGAGGGGGGACAGGCTATGTGGGAGGGGGTGACAGGCTATGTGGTAGGGGGTGACAGGCTATGTAGTAGGGGGCAGGCTATGTGGGAGGGGGAACAGGCTATGTGGGAGGGGGGACAGGCTATGTGGGAGGGGGTGACAGGCTATGTGGTAGGGGGGCAGGCTATGTGGGAGGGGGGACAGGCTATGTGGGAGGGGGGACAGGCTATGTGGGAGGGGGGACAGGCTATGTGGGAGGGGGTGACAGGCTATGTGGTAGGGGGGCAGGCTATGTGGGAGGGGGGGACAGGCTGTGTGGGAGGGGGGGGACAGGCTATGTGGTAGGGGGGGACAGGCTATGTGGGAGGGGGAACAGGCTATGTGGGAGGGGAGACAGGCTATGTGGTAGGAGGGACAGGCTATGTGGGAGGGGAGGACAGGCTATGTGGGAGGGGGGGACAGGCTATGTGGGAGGGGGGACAGGCTATGTGGGAGGGGGGACAGGCTATGTGGGAAGGGGGGACAGGCTATGTGGTGGTAGTGGGGGACAGGCTATGTGGTAGGAGGGACAGGCTATGTGGGAGGGGAGGACAGGCTATGTGGGAGGGGGGGACAGGCTATGTGGGAGGGGGGACAGGCTATGTGGGAGGGGGGGACAAGCTATGTGGGAGTGGGGGACAGGTTATGTGGGAGGGGGGACAGGCTATGTGGTAGGGGGGGACAGGCTATGTGGTAGGGGGGGACAGGCTATGTGGTAGGGGGACATGCTATGTGGGAGGTGGGGACATGCTATGTGGGAGGGGGGACAGGCTATGTGGGAGGAGGGACAGACTATGAGGGAGGAGGGACAGGCTATGTGAGTGGGGACAGGCTATGTGGGAGGAGGGACAGACTATGAGGGAGGGGGGACAGACTATGAGGGAGGGGGGACAGGCTATGTGAGTGGGGACAAGCTATGTGGGAGGGGGGACAGGCTATGTGGGAGGGGGGGATAGACTATGTGGGAGGGAGGACAGGCTATGTGGGAGAGGGGGACAGGCACTGTGGGAGGGGGGGACAGGCTATGTGGGAGGGGGGGACAGGCTATGTGGGAGGGGGGACAGGCTATGTGGGAGGGGGGACAGACTATGAGGGAGGGGGGACAGGCTATGTGGGAGGGGGGACAGGCTATGTGGGAGGGAGGACAGACTATGAGGGAAGGGGGACAGGCTATGTGGGAGGGGGTACAGGCTATGTGGGAGGGGGGACAGACTATGTGGGAGGGGGGGACAGGCACTGTGGGAGGGGGGGACAGGCTATGTGGGAGGGGGGACAGGCTATGTGGGAGTGGGGGACAGACTATGTGGGAGGGGGGACAGGCTATGTGGGAGGGGGTGACAGGCTATGTGGTAGGGGGTGACAGGCTATGTGGTAGGGGGTGACAGGCTATGTAGGGGGGAACAGGCTATGTGGGAGGGGGGACAGGCTATGTGGGAGGGGGTGACAGGCTATGTGGTAGGGGGGCAGGCTATGTGGGAGGGGGGACAGGCTATGTGGGAGGGGGGACAGGCTATGTGGGAGGGGGGACAGGCTATGTGGGAGGGGGTGACAGGCTATGTGGTAGGGGGGCAGGCTAGGTGGGAGGGGGGACAGGCTGTGTGGGAGGGGGGGGACAGGCTATGTGGTAGGGGGGGACAGGCTATGTGGGAGGGGGAACAGGCTATGTGGGAGGGGAGACAGGCTATGTGGTGGTAGTCGGGGACAGGCTATGTGGTAGGAGGGACAGGCTATGTGGGAGGGGAGGACAGGCTATGTGGGAGGGGGGGACAGGCTATGTGGGAGGGGGGGACAGGCTATGTGGGAGGGGGGACAGGCTATGTGGGAAGGGGGGACAGGCTATGTGGTGGTAGTGGGGGACAGGCTATGTGGTAGGAGGGACAGGCTATGTGGGAGGGGAGGACAGGCTATGTGGGAGGGGGGGACAGGCTATGTGGGAGGGGGGGACAAGCTATGTGGGAGGTGGGGACATGCTATGTGGGAGGGGGGGACAGACTATGTGGGAGGGGGGACAGGCTATGTGGGAGGGGGGACAGGCTATGTGGGAGGTGGGACAGGCTATGTGGGAGTGGGGACAGGCTATGTGGGAGGGGGGACAGACTATGTGGGAGGGGGGACAGGCTATGTGGGAGGGAGGACAGGCTGTGTGGGAGGGGGGGACAGGCTGTGTGGGAGTGGGGACAGGTCATGTGGGAAGGGGGGACAGGCTATGTGGGAGGGGGGCAGGCTATGTGGGAGGGGGGACAGACTATGTGGGAGGGGAGACAGGCTATGTGAGAGGGGGGACAGACTATGTGGGAGGGGGGACAGGCTATGTGGGAGGGGGGACAGGCTATGTGGTAGGGGGGACAGGCTATGTGGGAGGGGGGACAGGCTATGTGGGAGTGGGGACAGGCTATGTGGAGGGGGGACAGACTATGTGGGAGGGGGACAGGCTATGTGGGAGGTGGGGACAGGCTATGTGGGAGGGGGGGACAGGCTATGTGGGAGGGGGGGACAGGCTATGTGGGAGGGGGGGCATAGGCTATGTGGGAGGGGGGGCAGGCTAAGTGGGAGGGGGGACAGGCTATGTGGGAGGTGGGGACAGGCTATGTGGGAGGGAGGAGACAAAGACGAAGTTTGTTTACATGCTACCAAGATGTTACCTGGAGACTCGCAACCTTAATTAAAACCCTCACACCTTGTCTCCCTTTAACCCCTGCATTACCTAACCACCCCTGCCGGATCTTAACCCTTCCCCTGCCTCCCCTGCCACACCTGACACACCTGTACATCCATTTAATTAAGAAATACGGGAGATATAGTAGACAGGTGATATGGGGGTGATTAAAATATGTTCGGTATTTCCGGAACGCCCCCATGCCTGATTCTAAGCTTCAGTCTCTTTGATCTCTTGTTCTTTATCTCTTTTATGGCGTGAGATGAGGGAGATTAAAGGGCGAGAGACATGTAAACTGACCATTAGTATTTGCGCCGCCTTCTCCAGCTGCTCCATGATGTTTGTTCGCCCTCTAGCGGCCGCCTGTCTGATTATTTTGTCTCTCTTCCTTCCCCTCCTCCTTGCCCCTTCCCCTCCCCTCTCCTCTTCCCGTGTTTCACCCCTAACCTCTACCCTCTTCCCGTCCCTCCCCTCTTCCCGTCATTTAACCCCTCCTTCCCGCCATTCAGCCAGTCCCCCTTCCCTCCCTCTTCCTGGCAATCGCCCCCTTCTCTCTTCCTTTAGGTAGAGATCTTTAAATTTTTACAGGAATTTCAATTTATTTAAGAGTATAATGAATATAAAATGTGAGACACTGTGCTCTACCGAAAGGCTCCGGTAATTTGCTTAGGATAACTTTCGAAACATGAAATTAAAGTAAAATTAAGACAATCTGAGTTGGGGTTCAACTTCGTTATTATTTAAATTTTCATAAGTAGGAGTAAAACCCTAAGAATAAGAGAGCTTTGGCGTGATGAAGCAGTCATATAGATTGTATATTCCCAATGCTTTGTTCAATACTGAAATCTGACCAACCTCGGTCTTATAACTATTTTTTTTTTTTTTTTTTTTTTTTTTTTTTTTTTTTTTTTTTTTTTTCCATCACAAAGGGCTGGCCAAGGACACACAAAAATGCACTTCGAAAAAAATGCACTTCGAAAAAATGCGCTTTAAAAAAAATGCAACTTTAAACTTTAACTTTAAAAAATGCAACTTTAAAAACTTTATTAAAAAAAAAAAAAAAAAAAAAAAAAAAAAAAAAAATCTTGATTAAAATAAAAATTAAGTGTACATAATAAAGGAAAGATAAAAGCCACATCACGTACAAAAAAACTTTACTACGATCTAATTTCCTGACTATTTACAAACTTTCAGCGTAAGACAACTTCCTCTCACAAAGTCGTAAGTCAAAATAGAGGAAATATTTGACGTTGAACAAAGTGAAGCATATGACGGATAACAACTTCACTTACACAAATATATTGGCAACTTGTACAGAAGCTTTCACAGCCATCAGTGTGAACATTCTGAATAATCTTGCATTGATGATGTTGTCAAAAGTTTTCTTCACAGCTCCTAAACTAAAGGGCCAAAAAGTATCATACACTTTAGAGCCACAAGAAATACTAATACAAAAAATATGTCGGTATTATTCGAGTTTGACATCGAATTCACTTTGGTGGACGAAACTATTTTTTTCTGGCAACTTTTGATGAGTTTTGAATTAATTTGTTAACCGTTTCTGTCGCACATCTTTTTTTTCATTAGGTTAGGTATAGGTTCGGTTAGGTTCAATTTTTTTCAATAATTTTTGTCGCAAATCACACACACACAAAAAAAGTGGTTTGCGACAGAAACAGTTAGCAGATTAGCCTCATTCAAAACACATCAGAAAAAAATAGTTTCGTCCACCAAAGTGAATTCGGTGTCAAACTGGAAATGTACCAATATGTCTCTAGAGCAAGTGGAGGTGAAATGTGCATCGCTACTACAGAGAGTTTGGTCAGTTGAGTAGTGATGATGGGATGGGAACAAGCAGTGCCGTTTCTAGCCTTTTGGGGCCCTATGCGAAATGTTGCTTGGGGGCCGTATTTGGTAAAACTATGGTGGTGGGATTCCAAGCCCTCTAAGGTGGTCCAGGGGCTTTGATATTTAAATGCATCAATCTGGTGCACTTTAGGAGGAAAAGAGAGTAGTTTATAAAAAAAGGCAAATAATGGCAGCTTGGGGGTCCCTTGGTGGCTTCAGGGGCCTTATGCAAATGTGTAGTTCGCATATAGTAAGAAACGGCCCTGCCAACAAGCAGTCACGTGGCTCACAGCGCAGGGTGATACAGCTGGCTTCCCTACTCACTACCTAGAGGCTAAAAGATCAGCTGTAAGAATATCAAAGGAAGGTTAAGGCATCTCTTGGCTTCAGTATGTACATGAAATGCAACATTGTACGAGAAAGGACATACAACAGAACACCCAATCTTCACCTACTGCTACCTGTTACACAAAATATCTTTCTTCATTAATTTATAATGTAATGATCTCTTTAGCTGTGTGATGCCTTGACAAAGATATGAGCGGTGGGTTTTGAGAGAGCAAAGCTAGTGATTATTTAAAATTCTGCATAAAAACTCCTTAGACCTATAACCTATAATCCACCGATAGTTCCAATGGTGATTAGTTCCTAACCTTTAGCTGGGGAAAAAATTAAGGATAAGATAATGATTTTCACCGCAAGTTACTTATCTTTTCTTAATTATTGCTTGCTGACTAACTGACTCCCTCACGCCATTACCATTAACCCCTTCACGCCCAGATGTTTCCTTTGCTATATAAAATTGTCTGTTGTTAAGCCATTAAATTATAAAAAGTATCTGAATAATGAATATACCAAATTAGTTAGTGGACAAGGATACTAAACAGGGCATATCTATAAAATATTGCTTATAGTCACTAAAAATTGTCTAATGGTACCCAAATTACAATGGAAATTACATTCTGGGTCTCAAGGGGTTAAGGATGATTCCGCCTGCTTTGCTTCCGAACAATATACATTATCTTTTCATAACAATATCTTATGAATGAATCTGAACGTAAGTTTCACAAACACTTACATTCAGAAAATAAAATGAGAATTGCATATATACCATTCATCAGCATTCTGCCTAGTCCAACATTACCACTCCTGTCATGAACGAAAAGAATATTCCATGAAATGTCAGATACCGTGCTTAACGCAACACTCGTCATCAACTACAACACATTCCCAAGTGAGATTTTCACATACGTATTGTCGTGAATTACGTATCACATTGATGCAGTTGACTCTTAACTGCTGGCTGATCATTGTTCCATCCAAGGCTTCACATCAACACCTTCAACCATTAGCGGCTCATCATTGTTCCATCAAAGGCTTCACATCAACACCTTCAACCATTAGAGGCTCATCATTGTTCCATCCAAGGCTTCACATCAACACCTTCAACCATCAGCGGCTCATCATTGTTCCATCCTGCTGGCTTCACACAAACATCTTCAAGCAATGGGATCTTCACCTAAGACCACAGGTGTCACTATAAAAATCCAGCCTGCGCCACTCACTAACGGGCGAGAACGACCGACATCACGACTCTCCAGAAGCCTACAGGCGCTATAGGCTCCAACGTGAAGAAAAAAAAAATCAGCGGCTCATCATTGTTCCATCAAAGGCTTCACACAACACTGCACAAACATTGCAGCCATTATCATGTCATGCACATTTTTCTGTGCTAAAAATAAATTGTTCTTTCAATATATACAAATCTATTTGAAGTCCACCCTTCAAAAGAGTAATATCAAATAGTCAATGTGACCATCATTCATAGAGGCTCTTACAATAATGTACATGTTTCTTAACCATAACACAACAACAGTCTTCCATATGGTGCATAGGAGCAGATATTCCAGACAAATGACACATATCCCACCCCTATTCTTCATCTAGAGAAGTGTCCTCCTTTCTAGAACAATAATTTATTTTCTAGTTCCTATCGATGAGTTCTAAAATATTTCCATCTCCTGCATGTCAACATCTGCTTAGTCTGACTACATTAAAGAGATGACCGGTGATGATGTGACAGTGTGTGTTATCTATTTCACAGGGCGTTTTAATCTCTGACTGACTCCTTTTTATAAGTCTGGCTACTTTCTCGCCTCTACCCAACTGGACGTGGTTAACTATGATGATGATAATGATGGTGATAATGATACACACAAACACTCTCACTCACAAAAAGAAGGGGGTAAAAACTCCCATCCCAATGTTTTTACCACTTTGCAGCTTCATCCTACACTACACTGGTTTTTACTAACACCAACTAACTGGTTTATGTGACTAGAGAGCAATTCCTTACTTGGGCAAATATGAACATGAGAACATAAGAAAATAAGGAAGCTACTAGAGGCTGCGAGACCTACATGTAGTAGTTCCTGTCAAAACATGAGTACGTAAGTCAAAATTAAAATAATAAATACATAAATATACAATCATACTGCCAGTGGTCCTAGAAGATTACATTCTCACCTTCCTCCTCCCCCTCCACTCCACACATGTATTGCTATAACAGTGAAGCTTATAATACACTCTTGTTTTTGGCTTTTGATCGTTTCTACTACTTTAATACCCTCTGTGTGGTAAGTCATTTCTATTACATTGTCGTTTTTGGTTTTTTATCGTTTCTACTTTAATATCATCTGTGTGGTAAGTAGTTCCTATTATACATATTGTCATTTTTGTTTTCTTATCGTTTCTACTTTAATACCCTCTGTATGGTAAGTCATTCTTATTATACGAATTGTTGTTTTTATGGTAAACTAGCCGCAAAGCCGCCCTCCGGGCGGACTTTTTGGCTAGCTCCTGCGGAGGGCTATTGGTGGGCCCACCACCTGTGTTTGGTGGGCCGAACACAGACTCTCCAGATAGCCCCTTCTAACTTTCCTGAAATCATGGATGTAGAAATGTATGTATTTTTTTTAACGCCAACCCATTCACATCACCCCCAACCCATTCACTCACCCATTACCCATCACCCCCCACCCATTCCCTCACCCATTACCCATCACCCCCCACCCATTACCCATCACCACACACCCATTCACTCACCCATTACCCATCACCCCACCCATTCACTCACCCATTACCCATCACCCTACATCAAGGTTTCCTCAATTCTCGCAACCCACATTTTTTTTCCACCATTCTCGCTAATAAGCTACTCAAAATTAAAAAGAAAATTAAAGTGATCGGATCATCAAATAAGTGGGCTTAAAATGTGCCCCTGGTCGAGCTGGTTCCAAAACTGTGCCATATGATGGGATTGTGCCACGGGGGGCGGCACCTATCGCGGACACACACACACACACAGACAGACAGACACACTTTCGCTTATATTATTATAGATGAATAATACCTAATATGAGTCTCCGTTGGAAATAGTTGAAGTGGGCCGTGGAAGCTACGTTATAGTCTATTTTTTTTATCATGGTCAAAATGCACTAAGGAAGCCATGCCCCCTGCCTCCCCCTCTATTCTACGGGGCAGCTGATTGGTGCATTCCTCGTATCATCACTACCAATCACAGTATCTTCACTACTTAACAGTGGCGTGACCACTGGACAGAGCAATCTTCACTACAAAGGGATTTTTTTTTTTGTCACACACTGTAGTGAAGATTGCTCTGTCCAGTGGTCATGCCGCTGCTAAGTAGTGAAGATATTGTGATTGGTAGTGATGATACGAGGAATGCACCAATCAGCTGCCCCGTAGAATAGAGGGGGAGGCAGGGGGCGTGGCTTCCTTAGTGCATTTTGACCATAATAAAAAAATTTGACTATAGGCGGCTGCTCCACTTGTTTATCATTTTGTTATAAAGGTTCACATTTTATACTTTGCATACAAGTCGACTCCTAGTTTTGAAGAATTTTTTTTAGGCTTCAAATATAAACTTATAGGCTGACATATACGTACTGTATTAAACATTGCTAGTGCCATCATTTCTATCTGGTTCTTCACTGCAGAATTATTAACCATCTTTTTATCTTTTTATCTGCATCCAGAATTAACGGTGATAATGAAACCTTAAATATCATCACCGTTAATTTCTGGCATAACAATTTTTTTTTGTCTCCTCAGGCAGCACTCACTTTTAGCACCTGACTCATTCAGCAGTAAAGGTCGACAGCTTATCAAATATGTCATGTGTTTCCAGTGATGACCTGACTAGTTCAATATCCCTGCCGAAAAATGTTCATGCCGCCATAGCCTGCTTGCCAAATTACTCACTGCATTTTCACTTCGTTTTCAGCTTATTTATCCCCGTAAACATGTCTTCTACACCCTGGGTCCTTTGTTACATAGCTGTGAATCTATCCCTACCATGCCTCCCTTTACACAAACAACGTGGAGATATAGCATATAAAACAAATACCATTAATTATAAAATCAGCTGGGTCAAACCTTTACCTGTATTCAAAATTTAAAACGACACTGGCAGAGTTACAACTTGGTTAGGTTCTGATTGATCGGCCACATGAATGGTCACAAGCTAACTTAGTCCAGATGGCTGTTGATAACTAAGGGCAAATTGTGACCTCAACAGTTCAATTTCCCTGCTTTGTATCTTACTTCTGTTTACTACGTTCACACTAAGCCCGCCCCTTCATACCTACCTACCCACCCTTTCTCTCTCACACACACAGACACACAAGAATGAATGAGTTAAATGAACTTTATGATGATCTACCTGTCATATTTTCTATCTTATTGTATTTTTTCTATTTGTTTTTACTTAACTGCTCTATTTTCTGTATATTCCTTTTCTGCTTAGCAGCCCCACCATGGCCTTGTTGCCACTCTCAGGTACCTTTCTAAAGCAACTACCTATAATATTAGTGTTACATATACAGCCTCATGTTAATGTGTTAATTTAAAGTAAGAAGCAGAACAGAGAGGAAGGCAAGGACTGTGTTTTGAATGGGAGAGTAAAGACTTCCTTTGCTCTCCCATACAACTGGAGGGAGGTTCTGGAGGGCAAGGTGCATCAGGGATTACAATAGCCTGAACAATGTTTGGGGATCTTCTCAATGCACTGAAGGATGAAATCTTAAGTAGATTTGTGCTCAGTACCTGTAGTGAGATTTGAAATAGTGTTGACATGACCTATTTTGTATCTGGCTTTGTGGGCAAATAAATGGAAGAATCATTATTTATTCAGATTCTCTATATGGAATTATTCCGACTGACCAAGCCAAATATAGGCTTGTTTTAATGATCAGGAGTTCGGTAACAGCACTGAGCCAATATAATCTGATATGCTACATGATATGGACATTATATCATGTATGCTACATTGGAGAGCTATAAGAAATTACTCTCATGTCTAAATTTTGTAATACACAAAGTATCCTTAGATGTCTCTTCCTCTATACTGTTAGGTATATACATATGATTGCTTGGTAATCTGATAAGAGACAGACTGATAATGACACTGAATCATCAATGAAACTTCAGTCCTAGAAGGATAAATTCAAATAAGTGTTACAAGGCATCAAATTGAGAGTGTGAGTTTCTGTTTGTTTGATGCCAACACCATTACCGACTCCCTGATATGTGTGACCAGTTCTTGCCGCCCCGTCTCTGCACTGCTGGTGTCATGCTTGGCTGTCACAATCATCCTGCTCATCAGGTATTGCCTCTTTGAGCAGAACAATTGCATGACAGCAAAGAATTCTAACCAATAATAAAATAATTGTTCAATTCAGTTTATATCGAAAACTAAATTCTACTTTAAATTAGATAAAATTAAATGTAATTCCCGCATCCAATTCTTTTCTTGCCTGAAAAACTTTGTTTCTACAAGACATTATGAACACAGGTTGAAGATGGGAGTTTTGTTAGATATACAATTTTTCCCAAACCCAGCCACTGGTGTGCAGGACTCCTGGTGCCCGGCCTGGAGGCATGCTACACCCCTCATGGCAGTGGTGCTTCATGCCATGGTGCAGAAATACTGAATCTCAATGTGTAAAATTGGCATTTGAACCTCTTATGGCGTAAATCTCAATATTACGTATCTTCAGCTTAAATATGTTAGGCCTGTACTATTTTCTAATACACATTACATGGCATGAAAACTTGTGGCACTGGTCCTACATATAGCTGGTCACGTGCAGCTGTCCCTTCAGGCCACGGTATACTGTATGCTAGACATGGCTTGGCTTCAGAGAGTTCCTATGAATAACTCCTCTGTTGATATATAAATAAATAAATACTATACAAACAGCTGAGTGACAGTATAAGTGGCAGTCTGTGGATTGTTCTGTACACCTTACTGACCTTACTTAGCTCCCTTATTTTCTTATGTTCTTATGTTATGTACTTGGCTCAACGTCTCCACCACTTGCCAGGAGTAAGTATGTGTTACCTTCTACATCTCTGAACTATTAGTGACACCAAGAGGGGTCGTAACAAGAGCTGGATAGATCTCACTGCCCAGCTGATCCACTCATCTCCTCAGTCTCTTCTGCCGGTTACAGGGAGTTTCGTACACAAGTTGTTTCGTACCCAGGTTTTGTTAGTTGTTCCGTACACTGATTTTGAGTTTTTTCGTACATACCTGGTGTCGAATCGTAACTCTAGTAATCAAGTTCAACTCTTGAGCTGAGTGTACGAAACGACTATGGTTTCATATAGACTACGAAACATCTTTTTGGTGTACAAATCTACTGGTGTGCGAAACAACTTGTGTACGAACTGACTGCACCCCGTTCTCCCTACCTTACTGAGAGCTTGATATATCTCACTGCTCAGCTGACGCACTCATCTCCTCAGTCGTACTTCTCAGCCACCGGCAGCCTCACCACGCGCAGCTGGTTGCCGTAGTCACACACGATGGTGTCCGCAACAGGCATCAGGTGGCGGATGAAGACACTCTCGTCGCGGTCGCCCAAGCGGACAACGCGTACCGGTGTGCCCGAAGTGATGTCCCACACGGTAAGGGAGCCCTGTGGAACACCAACACTCAATACCACGGCACACTATACGCGATGAATGATGCAAAATAACACACATACCATCATACACTATACGCGATGAATGATGCAAAATAACACACATACCATCATACACTATACGCGATGAATGATGCAAAATAACACACATACCATCATACACTATACGCGATGAGTGATGCAAAATAAAACACTAGTTTTTACCTTCTTCTTCTTTCTGTTTACTGTCAGTTTTTGCCCGAAAGAAGAAGATTCAGAAGGTAAAAACTTAAGTGTTATTTTGCATCACATGGCTTTTTTATCTTCTGAATACATACTATATTTACTCAGCCCCAAGCCAATAATGATATCCTACCTTCCCTTTCAGCATCTTTTCTCATCAGGGGATTGGCAATAAGCAGACTTTTTGTAATTATTTCTTTTTCCCATTTCCCTTTTTCTCCGTCAATCCCATATGATGTAAAAAAAAAAAATATAATCTATATAGAATACAGCTGTTCATCCTTGTCCCCATAACATCTTCCTTAGCCTTGAATATCTAAAACTGATGCCTTGGCTTATAAGTGGATGTAGTTATTCATCTTATAAAACAAATAACTAAATATTAAAAGTAAAGCTAAAGGGTCATCTGTAATAGTGAACAGGCATAAAAGATTCAACATTATACTTAGGCACAGTAAACCCTCTCTAATTTGAACCCGTATCATTAGAACATCGGATAATTAAACCCAGGTCTCCCCCCAATTAGTTTGAATTAGAGAGGGTTTACTGTACCTCAATGGCAAGGCAAGGCAAGTTACTCTAATATTAACTTAAAATCTATTACTGTCTACATACTTGTCGGCTGGTGATGAGAAGCTTATTGGTGAGCATGACCATACTGGTGCAGTACATCTGTGTCTGTAACCAAACACCCATTGTTATGTATCAAATATATCAATACCTCTTAAGCATATTCATTAATACACTTTAAGTTTTCATAAAGTCGTATAAAAAACATCCACTTCCAGGACAATCTTTAGGATCAACGTTTGGCAAGTAACATCATGCACTGAGAACCACACTCAACTATACTCGCCTCGCACATAAAGTTGGCGAAAATGGGGCCTCTTCACTCCCCCCTTCCGAATGCACGGGATTGGCTGAGGTGTTGGGTGTTGGGGCTTTAGGGCGGAACTTGGAGTAAGGCATTCTCACCCAACACCTCAGCCAATCCCGTGCGTTCGGAAAGGGGGAGTGAAGGGCCCCATTTTCGCCAACTTAACATGCAGCGAGTATAGTGATCTGAATCCCAGCCACTTGCTTAACCCCTTGAGACCCAGAACGTAATTTCTATTGTAATTTGGGTCCCATTAGACAATTTTTATTGACTATAAGCAATGTTTTATAGATATGACCAGTTTAATATCCTTGTCCACTAGCTAATTTGGTATATTAAGTGACTTTTCATAATTTCATGGCTCAACAACATACAATGTTTTATTATAGCAAAGGAAAGATCTGGGCGTGAAGGGGTTAAATCACGTACCATCTGGAGTGTGTTGAGGAGGTGGCCTTGGAAGCGCTCCCACACACAAAGCTTGTCGTCCTCGCCCATGGAGAGGATGTAGCTGGTGGTGCAGGTGAGGGTGGTGATGGCGCCATGGTGGGCCTGAACACTGAAAAGGCAAACCAGATGAGTTCACGAGATGAGTTATAGTCAATTTTTTGTATTATGGTCAAAATGCACTAAGGAAGCCACACCCCCTGCCTCCCCTTCTATTCTACGGGGCAGCTGATTGGTGCATTCCTCGTATCATCCCTACCAATCACAATATCTTCACTACTTAACAGTGCGTGACCACTGGACTGAGCAATCTTCACTACAGAGGGTGACAAAATAAAAAATCCCTTCGTAGTGAAGATTGCTCTGTCCAGTGGTCACGCCGCTGTTAAGTAGTGAAGATATTGTGATTGGTAGTGATGATACGAGGAATGCACCAATCAGCTGCCCCGTAGAATAGAGGGGGAGGCAGGGGGCGTGGCTTCCTCAATGCATTTTGACCATAATAAATAAAATAGACTATGTATAGTAATGTGATTATGTGAGTAAACACAAAATAGATGCAACTCAACCTAAAACTACGGCATTAGATGAGAACATGCACTAGAATGGCCGTGAGATTCTAGTTCTTACAAGTTCACATAAGCCATAGAACGTTACGGTGGGCCTGAACACTGAAAGACAAATAAAAAACAGATGCTTCTCACCCTACAACTGCAGCATTAGATGACTATACTAGGGTGCCTGTGTGATTCTAGTTCTTACAAGTTGACGTAAGCCATAAATTGTTACCCTAAGATAAGATAAGATTTTCATCCTATCTAGACACTTTGCAAGTACCAACTACAAGGTTATTGACTATACAAAGCGCCGCCACGTCAGCACGAACTAGGCAGACTCGAACCGCTGACCGAATGCACAGGGACGCTGCACATTGCGAGCTCACGTCTCTACCAACCTTGCCACCCTGACGGGCAAATTGTTACCCTATCGACCAAGAAAATTATCCTTATCTTCTTATGTTCTTAAGAGTAAGAAGAGGAGTATGAAGAGGAGGGGGATGAGGAGGAGGAGTAGAAGGAAGAATAAGAAGATGAGGAGCGTGTGAAGTCATCTGCGAACACAAGGAGGTATTATTCCAGATGAACACTGAACTTACTTTGGTGGACGAAACTATTTTTTTCTGGTGAGTTTTGATGTGTTTTTAATTAATCTGTTAACCGTTCCTGTCGCAATTTTTTTTTTTTTTTGTAAAGGGTAGTTTTTTTCTAGTTAGGTAAAGGTTAGGTAAGGTGTAGGTTAGGTTAGGTATAGGTTCAGTTAGGTTCAATTTGTTTTTTTGTTTTTTATTGTCATTTTTGCAAAAAAAAAAAAAAAAAAAAAAAAAAAAAATGGATTTGCGACAGAAACGGTTACCGTAGATAACAGTGAAGTCGCCAGTTCTACGTTTCTTTGTTATTTACAGACGTGTGGTGGCGTTAATACTTACATTTGTACATCCATGATTTCAGGAAAGTTAGAAGGGGCTATCTGGAGAGTCTGTGTCATTTTGTGTCTTCATCTGTGTCATATTATGGCTATAAATGAACAAATGATAAAAATAAATCCGAGTGGCGACCTCACTATACCTACTACAGTAAAGTCGCCAGCTAGTATTTTAACCCAACAGTTGAGTCGCCACTCTGGGGAATTCAGGGAAATTAGCGGTAAAGTAAAACAAGTCTCTATATATATTAGCTGCGGAAGATGCTTGGATATATAAAAATTCCTCTGCCAACGTGAAAATAAATTCTATTCAAGTTTGAAAGATCTGGCAAGTCTTGTGTCTTGCCGCCCGAAAAGCTACTATTTGCTGTCTGTCATCGCGCGAAGAAAAACGTGAGATGCAAAATGCTCAACAGTTATATTTGCAGATACAAAGCATAAAACAATGCTGAAACATGGTAGATTATACAATCATGATATAAACTACTGTGTAACATCTTCAGTGGCACATAAAAATCAGTAGTGATGCTATAATTCGTAATATTTGGCACCTGGCGACTTCACTGCAGGTGGCGACTTCACTGTTATCTACGGTAGCAGATTAATTCAAACCCCATCAAAACTCACCAGAAAAAAATAGTTTCGTCCACCAAAGGAAGTTCGATGTACATCTGGAAATTTACCCACAAGGAAAAAACTACAAATGCCAGAGATCCAAGGCCACCCCTCACCTGTAGACACAAGTCCCCGTCACCACGTCCCACACACACAGCATGCCATCCTGCGAGCCACTCCCCATGATGGCGCCCACCCCCAGGTCCACCGCCACCTCCCCCTCGCTGCCCAGGGCCTCAAGGCTGCCCCCATCCACAAACACCGACGTGATGGGACCGCAGTGGCCGTGCAGGGTGAACAACGCACTGCCGTCAACCATGCTGAATACCTGTTGGATGCCCAAGATGTCTGAATGAGTCAAGGAAAACAGGTGAACATACTCCAGCAATTACAAACTTTTCACCAATTAACTCTTTTTTTTGTCAATCAGTCAAAATATATATTTCTTTGTCACGTATATCCCATTGATATTCTAGATTTTCCCTTCCTTAATAAAAACTTAACCCTTCACTGAGACTTGAACCCGAAAAAAAACATATTTCGGCTTGCTAACTTCCTAGCTTTCTTATTTCCTTTTCTATTTCGGCTTTCTAACTAATCTTTCAGCAAAAAGCAACGTTACATTAATCAATATATTTCCACATACACACACCCACACCTGATTACCTTGAGGGTGTGATCTAGGGCCCCGGTGATGAGGCGCGTATGGTCACAGGTCATGACGGCGATGGGCTGCTGGTGGGCCCGGATCCCCGCGTAGTGTACCAAGCGCAGGGGCTCGTCATAGCTGAAGGTCCACCCACTACCGCTGCCACCCCGACTGTGACCTGGAGGGAGAAAATCAAGGGTATTGCATCATATACGACCCACCCCCCTTTTTTTATTTTTAACATCACAAAGGACTGGCTAAGAGCAAAAAAAGTGAGGTGACAAAAAATACTGCCACCTCAACTGTGACGTGTAGGGGAAAACTAATATTCTGTCACATACGTATGTACAATTATTTTTTTTATTTTTTTTTTAATTTTTTTTATACATCAGAAAGGACTGGCCAGAGCAAAAAAAAAAAAAAAAGAGGTAACAAAAAGGTCACTTAGTTGCCAGTCCCTATAAAGAAGACTATACACTATAAAGTTACTAGTTATGGAATGTAGCGGAACTGAAGATTTAGAGCCAGTTTAAAAATGCTAAGTCTACCTTCCATTCCATTCCATTTCCTACCTTGCCCGGACTGACCTGACCTGCCCGGACTGACCTGCCCTGCCCTGACTGAGGTACACTGACCTGGCCTCATGGGGTGTCGCATCGGATGAGCCGAGGCAATGTCAGCGTGTTGGTGGTGCAGGGGTGAGGCGGTGGGGGCTGTGGTGGGGGTGCTGAAGGGTGTGGTAGGGGTAGCCACCTCGAGCAGCAGCATGTCCACCACACCGGAGAGCCGTGCCACCATCACACGGTTGCCGGACATCCGCATGGAGGTGACGCCCCCGACCCTGGCCCGGTCGTCATACACACACTGCAACACCAAACCCAGGGACTTATACTCGCCACACGTTAAGCTGGCAAAAAGGGGAAAATGGGGCCCCTTAACTTCCCACTTCCGAACGCACAGGATTGGTTGAGGTGTTGGGTGAGAATGCCTTACTCCAAGTTCCGCCCTAAAGCCCCAACACCCAACACCTCAGCCAATCCCGTGCGTTCGTAAGGGGGGAGTGAGGGGGCCCCATTTTTAAATAGACAAAACATTACTCAGGCAGATGATCACGTAAGATATCTATGTTACTATGCTTAATTTAAGAGCATTTCTGGTATAGCCCAAATAAATTTCGATATTGAGACTATACCTTCTCCTTATTCACAGCACAGTACACAGGGCATGCAGGTCCTTACCTACACGGAGTAAAGACTCACCTTGAGCAAGGAGGTGTACATGTCCCACACCTCCACCCTTCCAGAGCCACAGCCCACCAACACCAGGGCATTCTGGCACTCCAGGCACCATATGGGAGGCACCTTCTCCCACTCCAGAGATTCCTGACCCAGCAGAGCAGGTGCAGAGATGCTGCCTGAACTCATGTTCCTGGTGTCTCTGCTGGCCCCCAGGTGCTCCGTGGAGGAGGCGGCGTGGCCCAGCAGCCCCCGCCCACCCTGCTCCACACAGTCTGAGATCTTCCTGGCCCGCCGCTGCCGGTGCTCGTCCTCCTCCAGCACCAGCTTGCGGTGCTCCTGGTAGTACTTCTCAAAGTGGCTGAAGGGAGCACTGCTTGGTGATCCAGTCGCCGGGCTGCTGCGATGAAAGTGAAGGTCGATGGCTGGACTGAGATCAGGAAAGGCATGGAAGAGCCCACTGGACTGACTTCGAGTCATCTCCTGTGTGTCTGGACTCTCTTGGTCACTGTCATCCTCCTCCCCTAATGGTCCACAGCTGCATATGCTGCCAGGGACAAGGAGGCCACGTGAGAACACACCACACATACCCTCATAGCCAACTATCATGGCACAGGCAATGGATGTGCCCTTCGATTTATATAGTGTGTAGGAAAAGAAAGGATGTTCTAGCTGAGAGTTACGATGCACAAGCAGATGATGATTTCATGAGAGGTTTATCAAGACAGTCATATCAGGATGAAGGAATCCAGTCAGGGTGTGACTGAAAAGAAATACAAAACACACCCGTCCAGTACCTCCTGTCGGTGTCCACGTTGGCCCGCTGCATGAAGTTGCAGTCGCCGTGCTGGGAGCGAGGCGAGCCGGACTCATAGTCAGAGTGCACGTCATCACCCTCGTCCGGGGAGCCATCGCGGTGCTCCGGCTTAGGCTGACTGTAACAAAACGAAAGGGAAAGATTTAAACATAGCTCCCTAGAAACATCCTCTTTACAGCATTTATATACTTTTAACAAGGTCCGCCTAGCTTACTTATCTGCAGAAGGTGATTACCGTGCTCTAATCCTCATGTATGGACTCAGTCGTCAGGTAGTTAGTGCGGAGTCAATAGGGACCTTTAAAAGGAGGCTAGATAATTTCATGGATGGGGATGAAAGGTGGATGTAGGTAGTGTTAAGTAACAGGAACTACCACGTGTAGGTCTCGCAGCCTCTTGTAGCTTCCTTATTTTCTTATGGAGTGACTGACCTGTGGCGGTTGATGCTGGCGAGACACTCCCCCGTGCTGGGGTCCCACACCCGGATGTCCCCCGCCAGGCACGAGGACACCAGCACCTGCCCGTCGGTACACATGCACTCCACGTCAGAGGGGTGGCCAGCTAGCACCAGCGGCAGCGCATCGCCAATGATCTGAGGGCGGTACAGGGAATGTAAGGGCAGGCAGAGTGAACGTAAGGGCAGGCAGGGTGAACGTAAGCCTCCTTGGTTTTACTGTGTCACTTTATATAGAAAAGAGAAGTTTAGAGACCAAAATATTTGTTCATTACATGCGAGGCACCTATGACTGAGAGGAGTTTGACACCTTAAATAGAGAACAAGTAATGGCAAGACCCAATTTTAAGACCCATGCCAATGCCAATTCACCTAATGAAATCTCTCATTCATCACCTCGCCTACTGCTGCCTGCACTCCTTTTACACTACACTACTAAACTTGTGACTCCTGAGCACCCAACTACCTGTTATGGCTCATCCCAGGTGCCCTATAGTATATACCTATACCCCTATAGTGCCTATAGTCAGTATCCTGCTGACTCAACTACTCTCACACTTTACTACTTCTTCTTCTTCTTTCTGTTTAATGTCAGTTTTTCCGATAATTTTTATGAGGTTAGACGGCAGATGATACGCTTCCAACTATCTCTATCCGTTACCTCAACTTCTTCAATGACTAATGCTGCCAGATCCTCTTCAACACACTGCCTCCATGTCTTCCTTGGCCTGCCCGGTGGATGGCGACATGGAACTTCCACTCTTAACAGCTCTCCCCAATGCCTAACCACCTTCTCTCCTCTTTTAACGTGCCCAAACCAACTCAATCGCCTAACTCTCAGCACTGGACTCTGCTCTTTCAATCCACATTTTCTTGCCACCTCTTCACTGGACCCTCACACTTTACAACCAACCCTCTACCTTAACACCCCCTCACCTGTGCTGACTCGTCTCGGCTGCCCTCCTGCCCCCACCAGGAGGCCCGCCACTCGGCATAGTTGCGGGAGCACACGCAGTGATAGAAGGCCACCATGGCGTACACCAGGCACACCACGGCGGGGATCATCAGCACCGCCGTCATCAGCAGCTCCCCGGAGGATGAGGGCACAAAGGCCGACTCCCCCTGCCAGGAAGCCTCCACCTCCTCCTCCTCGGACCTCTCTGTTGGGTGGAGAATATGACACTTTTTTGTTATTGTTTTGTTTGTTTTTCGTTCTATTTTTCTAACATTATTTTTATTTTTTAAGTTTTTTTTCCGTTCTATTTTTTTTCCGTTCCATATTTTTTTAGGTTCAATTTTCTTTTTTTTAGTTCTCTTTTTTTTTCTTTTGAGGGCTCAGATGGTTGGCCCTGCACATTTAGGAGTCGTGATGGTTGGTCCTCGCTACTTAGTATGTATAGCACTTCAATGACCCTGCCTTTAAATGCTCTCTTTAGTTATATGCAATGCTTCATGGCTATGGTGGAACAAACCAAAATTGTACTGAATATCATTTCTTTGTAAATTATATCTTTCTTGAATGTATTTCACCTATACTTATAGAAATGGAAATATGGACATAAGCAATTGGTCAAGCCTTAAATTTCAGCATGAGTTGCATTTCTTGAGATATATGACATGATGTGCACTGTACAGATTTGACTCGACCAGGAACTAAGGGTGCAAGACATGACTTGATTGATTGATTGATTGATTTAATGCCTAAAAAGGTGAATGTGCCAGACATCGGAGGTCATATGGCACTATGGCAAAGCATATAAAGGGGAGGGGTTAAAGAATAATAGTGAAACGATAAGGGAAGGGGAAAGAACGGAATGTTACAGCAGGATGGTTAGATCAGATGTAGGATGTGGATTTGTTGGAGGAAGGAGGTCAAATTTTCCAGGGAGAAGGAGGGGGGGGATTCCGGGAGAATGTCCGCAAGACAGGGAGGTCGGGAAAGGGAGGACAAATGAGGGAAGGAACTGGAACAGGTAGGAGTAAGATGGGGGCAGGATATTAGGACATGTTGGACAGTGAGAGGAACTTGACAGGGTGTGCAGAGGGTTGGGGTGGAGCGTGACATGAGATAGGAGTGTGTGAGGTTGGTATGGCCTATGACTTGAGACTTAAGATGATAGATACTCTGACCTGAGACTTAAGATGATAGATACTCTGACTTGAGACTTAAGATGATAGATACACTGACTTGAGACTTAAGATGATAGATACTCTGACTTGAGACTTAAGATGATAGATACTCTGACTTGAGACTTAAGATGATAGATACTCTGACTTGAGACTTAAGATGATAGATACTCTGACTTGAGACTTAAGATGATAGATACTCTGACTTGAGACTAAGATGATAGATACTCTGACTTGAGACTTAAGATGATAGATACTCTGACTTGAGACTAAGATGATAGATACTCTGACTTGAGACTAAGATGATAGATACTCTGACTTGAGACTTAAGATGATAGATACTCTGACTTGAGACTTAAGATGATAGATACTCTGACTTGAGACTTAAGATGATAGATACTCTGACTTGAGACTTAAGATGATAGATACTCTGACTTGAGACTAAGATGATAGATACTCTGACTTGAGACTTAAGATGATAGATACTCTGACTTGAGACTTAAGATGATAGATACTCTGACTTGAGACTTAAGATGATAGATACTCTGACTTGAGACTTAAGATGATAGATACTCTGACTTGAGACTTAAGATGATAGATACTCTGACTTGAGACTAAGATGAGAGATACTCTGACTTCAATCATGCCTGAAATAGCTCCAGCCCTAGTTCAAAAGGTCATTCGAGCTTAACAGAGTTCAGGGCAGACACAAGGTCCATTTTCTTGAGGAAGTAACAATTATCTAATCAAAGCAATACAAAGGAGGAGAGTTTTCAGCCTCAATCCCTCCCTCTCATAACATAGAAGCATGTTAGCATAGAAGCATTGTCACCACCCCAATGATGTGTTGAGGATGCTAATTCCTGAGTGCGGGGAGGGGGGGGGGGGGGGGGTTGTGACTCACCGTGATGCAGCATCCAGGGGCTCTGGTTGGGATCTGTGGGGTTGTGTACATCCCTTGCCTCCTCTGGCGTGACTGGTAGAGACAACAGGATGGGCGGCAGAAAGCTGAGGTAGTGGCCGGAGATGCTCATGTTGTAGTAGCTGAACAGTGTTGGCCAGTGTGAGTGTGGCAGGCGGCGCAGCAGGGAGTGTGTGCGATGCTTCAGCAGCTTGAGGCCGTTGTCTTGGCCTGCTGTGCTGCCATTGGCTGTGGATGAGGGGGATGTGGGGGGCTGGGAGGCAGGTTTGGAGGGAGGCTGCACCTGGCTGGGGCTGGGTGGGAGAGGCTGCTGGTACAGGAGGCTGCTGCGGTTGGTGAGGGAGAAGATGACGGAGGGAAGGTCCCGGGGGTGCCGCAGGTTCTCGGCCGGCTCGGAGAAGTGCTCGATGAGGCCCGAACTGTACACCATGAAGGCAATCCAGCCCACAAACACACACATGAACATTCTCTGAAACATGCGCTTCTTAGCCAAGAAGTAAGCCACCCTCAGCCGCTTGGGCATTGCCTCGGGCCCCCGGGGCTTGGTCTGGGGCCGAGCCACGCGGTCCTGGCCGTTGCAATCCACGGACGACCCCGACGGAGCAGTGCGGCGATGCAGGTTGGGCACGGAAGATCCACCCGGTCCCAGCCTGCCCGGCAGGATCCTGAGGCCCGAGGTGGGGCCGGACGGCTGGTAGCGGAACAGAGGGTTGAGCGAGGGCCCCGCGCCCCCCACAACGGCGGGTCTGCGCTGGTCCTCGGAGTCCTGGTAGCGGTGCAGGTCAATGGACAGCACGGCAGTCAGGAAGATGAGCTGAGTGGAAAGATCACACAGCAACACCACTGAGCCATAGATGCAGAATTCCTGCACCAGAGGAATGAAGAGAAAGAAAGAGACGGTGACAATAGTGATCATGGTGAGGAAGTACTTGGTGATGGTCCATCCCTCCCGCGCCAGGCCCTGGGCCACCCTGATCTTGGTGTCCAGGTGGGCCGGGGTCTGCAACACTGAACGCATTAAGGCCATGCTGTTCTCAAACCCTATCAGGCCGGCCAGCACGGGGTACACAAACTTTCCCTTGCTCTGCAGAGGCCGCAGCCCAAAGTAGGCACAGCAGCCTACCGACACACAGAGGGAGGCGATGAGGGTGGCCTGCACACTGATGGCCATCCCCAGCTTGCTCTTGAACATGTCCATCTTGAGTATGGAGAAGTAAATGGACACAAACAGGACGCAGTAGAAGATGATGAGCAGGAATTCCCACAGGGAGAGGCGGGAGGGGAAGTACACGTGTGTCATCTCCTCCCCTCCCGGCTGGACTGGCTGGTGCAGGGAGTACCGGGATGTCAGCTCCTTCTTCAGGCCACTCACAAACCTTTAGAACATGAGAACATAAGAAAATAAGGAAGCTGCAAGAGGCCGTGAGACCTACATGTGGTAGTTCCTGTGAAGGTACAACATCTGCTGAGGTGTGCTCTAAATAGAACTATTGATACTGGTGGATCACATTACATCACAGAAAAACTGCCCTAACTATACATGTCACTGTACTATACTGAAGATATGATGTTTGAATTTACCGATTATCAAGTTTCAATGACAAAAATACATGTGGAATGATGAAGAGCTCCTACCTTCACTCCTTACAAGAACAGGATAAATTATAACATGATACAGCTATAGATCTGCCTCAAAACATAACAGGCTGTATTCTAAGGCATAAGAAGCTCACTTGTATATTGCTATGTCACTTGATGGATTGCAATGACAATGCAAAAGAATTATGTCAGTATATTTATGATGTTTTGAAAATGTATGCTGAAGTTGTCTGCTCTCAGTAGTGTTATTCAATTTTCTGGGTCCTAATGTAAAGATTAATATTTGGACAAAAATATAATGTCACCTATGTTTATCTTAATATTACAGTAATTTATACTAACTATAGCTCCATAGCCCTGTTCTACCCCTGCAGCCTGACCCCTTCCTTCCTCCCTTCACCTCATCCCTTCACTTGACCCCTTCCTTCATCCCTTCACTTGACCCCTTCCTTCATCCCTTGACCTGACCCCTTCCTTCATCCCTTGACCTGACCCCTTCCTTCATCCCTTGACCTGACCCCTTCCTTCATCCCTTGACCTGACCCCTTCCTTCATCCCTTGACCTGACCCCTTCCTTCATCCCTTGACCTGACCCCTTCCTTCATCCCTTCACTTGACCCCTTCCTTCATCCTCCCTTCACCTGACCTCTTCCTTCATCCCTTCACCTCACCCCTTCCTTCATCCCTTCACCTCACCCCTTCCTTCATCCCTTGACCTGACCCCTTCCTTCATCCCTTCACCTCACCCCTTCCTTCATCCCTTGACCTGACCCCTTCCTTCATCCCTTCACCTGACCCCTTCCTTCATCCCTTCACCTCACCCCTTCCTTCATCCCTTGACCTGACCCCTTCCTTCATCCCTTGACCTGACCCCTTCCTTCATCCCTTGACCTGACCCCTTCCTTCATCCCTTCACCTGACCCCTTCCTTCATCCCTTCACCTGACCCCTTCCTTCATCCCTTCACCTGACACCTTCCTTCATCCCTTCACTTGACCCCTTCTTTCATCCCTTCACCTGACTCCTTCCTTCATCCCTTCACCTGACCCCTTCCTTCATCCCTTCACCTGACCCCTTCCTTCATCCCTTCACCTGACCCCTTCCTTCATCCCTTCACTTGACCCCTTCTTTCATCCCTTCCTTCATCCCTTCACCTCACCCCTTCCTTCATCCCTTCACTTCACCCCTTCATCCAGCATCCCTTGGGCCCACTATACCATTACGACTATTGCTGCTACTGCTTCTACTACTATACTACTAGTCTACTATAGTCTATTCACTTAAGGTGGATTCCTGGGCTGGGAGCTACTCGATGCCTACCCGAGTTTGTAAGGACGTCGCTGATTGGCTGATAGACTCGGGCTGGGTGGTGGTGGTGGTGGTGGTGGTGGTGGTACCTTGCCTCGCCGCTACCAAAACCCTTGCGTTGCCTCAGAAAAATATTCATATTTCTTTGCTTAACTCACCTCTTACAAAAGATAGGCCTATTTTGTTTGTATCAGTGAATCAGTCAGTGATTGGTCAACAATAACACGCTATTCGTAACTCAATAGGGTAAAAAATAAAGTCATGACTGAGTATCACAGGAGTAGGCGGATTTTCAGGTTTCAGTGCATTGAAATGTTGTACTCCTACCCGATATTACCAAGCTACCAGATGATATTTAGGTTAAACTGAGCCTACTATCGTGTTCAGGATACATTGCTGCATATCTTGAGCATAAAAAAATTTCAGTAAGACTACACCAATATTAAGATAAATGAAGGAAAGTAAAACAGTGTATAAACATTTTGTCTTGCTTTTTTTTGCTTCAACTCGCTGTAACTCCATCAGTTTTGCTCGCATTAAATTTTGAATCGCTGCTTCAAAATCCTCACACTTTTCCGATTCTTAAGGTATGTAGCACGTACCAATAAGGAAAATATTATGTGGTCAAAGTGGCTAATAAAGTAAAACTACTGAAACTGGCGCCGTGACGGGTGAGCGAGCCTCTGATAGCACTCCCCAGAACTCATCTCTCATGTAGGGAGCAATGCTCACCAGTCAAGACGCCAGTTTCAGTAGTTTTACTTTATTAGCCACTTTGACCACATAATATTTTCCTTATTGGTACGTGCTACATACCTTAAGAATCGGAAAAGGGTGAGGATTTTGAAGCAGCGATTCAAAATTTAATGCGAGCAAAACTGATGGAGTTACAGCGAGTTGAAGCAAAAAAAGCAAGACAAAATGTTTATACACTGTTTTACTTTCCTTCATTTATCTTAATATTGGTGTAGTCTTACTGAAATTTTTTTATGCTCAAGATATGCAGCAATGTATCCTGAACACGATAGTAGGCTCAGTTTAACCTAAATATCATCTGGTAGCTTGGTAATATCGGATAGGAGTACAACATTTCAATGCACTGAAACCTGAAAATCCGCCTACTCCTGTGATACTCAGTCATGACTTTATTTTTTACCCTATTGAGTTACGAATAGCGTGTTATTGTTGACCAATCACTGACTGATTCACTGATACTAACAAAATAGGCCTATCTTGTGTAAGAGGTGAGTTAAGCAAAGAAATATGAATATTTTTCTGAGGCAACGCAAGGGTTTTGGTAGCGGCGAGGCAAGGTACCACCACCACCACCACCACCACCACCACCACCACCCAGCCCGAGTCTATCAGCCAATCAGCGACGTCCTTACAAACTCGGGTAGGCATCGAGAAGCTCCCAAAAATCCAGCTTAAGTGAATAAACTATAGTCTACTACTACTACTACTACTACTACTACTACTGCTACTACTATTATACTATTACGATATATTTTATCACTACCACCACTACTACTATTGCTGCCGCTACTACTACTACCACCATCATTACCCCTACTGTTGGTCGGACAAGGTACTCACTCTTCATTGTAGTGCTTGAGGGCCAGTGTGGCGGCGTAGGTGATGACGCGCTCAGGGTTCCTCTCGTGCCTGAAGCCGATCTCCCTTGAAGGCACTCCAAACAGGATGTCCGCCACGTTGGTCTGTCCCTCATAGCTGGCCTGGGGAGGGAGGGAGCAAGGCATTCATCACCTGTCTGACTCATCAACACCATAGGCAGGGCCATTTCTTACTACGTATATGCAAACTACGCAATTGCAAAGGGCCCCCGAAGGCACCAAGGGGCCCCCAAGCTGCCATTATTTGTTTGTTATTAGAATCTAGTTCCTTTTCCTTTTAAAGTGCACCAGATTGATGCATTTAAATATTAAAGGCACGCCCCCGGACCACTTTAGAGGGCTCGGAGTCCCCCCACCATATAAAGAGTATAGTTAACTTGCAAGGCCAGTGTCATTTCTTGGGGCTGTGTGGTTAGGTAACAGGCGGGCAAGACTCACCATGAGGGAGTTGACGGTGCGCAGGACGTGTGGATCCTGCAGGAAGGAGTGCAGGTTGCGCACCCACAGGTCGGCGGGGGTCAGCATGAGGCAGTTGTAGTGGGGCAGCACCTGGCCCGCTGACTGCAGCTTCTTCACCACAGCCTCAATCAGCAGACACTCACTACCCAGCGTCACACTCTCACTGCAACACACGATGGATTTGTCATTAGCTTCTTTTTATTTTGTGGGACTAACCAAGAGTATAGAAAAAAAAAAAAAAAAAAAAAAAAGTCTTTTATTATCAGTCCTCATAGCAGACGCTGAGCAACTTCTACAGTAAGATAAGAATATAAGAAAATAAGGAAGCTACAAGAGGCCGTGAGACCTACAAATGGTAGTTCCTGTAAGATGGGCCAATTTAGTTTGGGTATTGCTGATTGCATGGAAGCACAGAACTCTTTTTTCCCCTTCATACATATAAATATATATAATCATATGTTAACCCCTTGAGGCCCAGAACGTAATTTCCATTGTAATTTGGGTACCATTAGACGATCTTAATTAATATAATGCAATGTTTTATAGATATGACCAGTTTAGTATCCTTGTCCTCTAAGAAATTTGGATTATTTAATTACTTTTCGTAATTCTATGGCTAACAACAGACGATTTTATATAGCAAAGGAAAGATCTGGGCGTGAAGGGGTTATGCATGCAGTAAGGAGATCTGGGCGTGAAGGGGTTAAGCATGCAGTAAGGAGATCTGGGCGTGAAGGGGTTATGCATGCAGTAAGGAGATCTGGGCGTGAAGGGGTTATGCATGCAGTAAGGAGATCTGGGCGTGAAGGGGTTATGCATGCAGTAAGGAGATTGGGCGTGAAGGGGTTATGCATGCAGTAAGGAGATCTGGGCGTGAAGGGGTTATGCATGCAGTAAGGAGATCTGGGCGTGAAGGGGTTAAGCATGCAGTAAGGAGATCTGGGCGTGAAGGGGTTAAGCATGCAGTAAGGAGATCTGGGCATGAAGGGGTTATGCATGCAGTAAGGAGATCTGGGCGTGAAGGGGTTATGCATGCAGTAAGGAGATCTGGGCGTGAAGGGGTTATGCATGCAGTAAGGAGATCTGGGCGTGAAGGGGTTAAGCATGCAGTAAGGAGATCTGGGCGTGAAGGGGTTATGCATGCAGTAAGGAGATCTGGGCGTGAAGGGGTTATGCATGCAGTAAGGAGATCTGGGCGTGAAGGGGTTATGCATGCAGTAAGGAGATCTGGGCATGAAGGGGTTATGCATGCAGTAAGGAGGAGTGCCTGTGTCTCACTTTTGTTGCAGGTGGTAGTTGCTGATGGTCTGGGCGAGGTGGAACACGGTGGAGAGGGGGCCGCGGTAGCTGTCACTGACGGTAAGGCCTTCCTGCCACGGCACCACCCCGCTCTTCACCACAATCTGTAATACATTGACACCCACACTATAACGGTCTTCATGCAGCCTTCACCGAGACCTAGCAAATGTGACCTTAGCATAATGACAACAAAATAAATAAATAGATAAAGAAATATATATATAAATCATTTCTCCCTCCCTCCTAACAGTCTTCACGCAGCCTTCACCGAGACCTCTCAAATGTGACCTTAGCATAATGACAACAAAATAAATAAATAAATAAATAAATCCTCCCTCTTTTCCCCCTCCCTCATCTAAGTGCAAGACTCCTGACGTTCCTTCCGCCTCCCTCCCTTCAGCCAGCAAGTCCCACCTGGAGTATGTAGGCGCGCGGTGGTCCCTGGTACCACAGGGGGGTCGGGGTGGGGGAGGGGTCGAGCCGGATGCCTCCCTCAGGGGCTGGCGGAGGCACACTGTAGTTGAAGAGTGACGTCACATACTCTTGGGGCAGGTAGCCAGGGAGGGGCAGGTGCCACAGAGGGGTGCTGTGAGGGAGGGAGGGACACATCATTAGTGCCTGCCCATCTAACCACACACCACACAGGCTTTAACCCCTTGAGGCCCAGAACATATCTATTGTAATTAGGGTAACTTCATGCGATTTTAATTAATATAAATAACTATACTGTATAAGCAATATTTTATAGATATGACCTGTTTAGTATCCTTGTCGACTAACTAATTTGCTATATTCAGTTACTTTTCGTAATTTTATGTCTCGACAACAGACAATTTTTTATAGCAAAGGAAAGATCTGGGCGTGAAGGGGTTAATACATGAATCTATAGCTTCCCAGATAAGGCCGCTCATCTATCCAAATTTGACTTGCTGTGGTTAGGCAAGGGCCGGCAAAGATCAGACATAAATGACAGAGATGCAGAAGCGCAGTGAAAAATAAGATGAACTCTACTGATTGATTATGCATTTTCATATAAAAAATTTAGCATTCGTAACTCGTATAAGCCATTCTGCACTCGTATAAGCCATTCTGCACTCGTATAAGCAGGGTCATGAATCCTAGCCTGCAGCCATTCAGGTTTTCAGCTGCATTATTGATTTATTAGATTTCATGCAACAAAGTGGAAAAGAAACACAAGTGCACTACAGCTAAGTATTAATTATCCGACCTTGGGGGGACCGAAGGTAGGTCGGATAATTGGAATAGTCGGATGTTCAGATATCACAGTAACCATAAACGTAAGGACAAAATGGTATAGAACATAAAAGGTGCAGCTCTTGAAGGCCGATCCAGTGATATACACGAAAGTAAAATTCATGCATAAATAAAGCCACAAATCAATGTTTTCTAAAAACTATAAAAAAAAAAAAATAAAAAAAAAAAAAATGGCCAAAACAAGACACAATGTGGTGGTGAAAAAAGTTGGTTGTTTGGACAAGTCGGATGTTTGGAGGTCGGATGTTGGGAATTTGGCTGTATCAGGAAATGTTACATATTTACACCTAGCACCCTGCCTGTGTACCACTACCAGTATTGTGGCGGGACAGCACACACACAGGCTAACAAGCACAGCACCTACCACAGGACAAGGAGGGACAGCACACGCACACGCAGGCAGGGCGGCACAAGCACAGCACCTACCACAGCACAAGGAGGGACAGCACACACACACACAGGCAGGGCAGCACAGGCACAGCACCTACCACAGGACAAGGAGGGACAGCACACACACACACAGGCAGGGCGGCACAAGCACAGCACCTACCACAGCACAAGGAGGGACAGCACACACACACACAGGCAGGGCAGCACAGGCACAGCACCTACCACAGCACAAGGAGGGACAGCACACACACACACAGGCAGGGCAGCACAAGCACAGCACCTACCACAGCACAAGGAGGACAGCACACGCACACGCGGCAGGCGGACAAGCACAGACCTAACAGGACAAGGTAGGACAGCAACACACAACAGGTGCAGCCAGGCACGATACCACAGGAACAAAGGAATCACAAACCACAAATCAGGTTCCAAAACACACTACCACACACAAAAAATAAGCACAAAAACACAGGCCAAGCACACAGCACACACATTTTAACAACAAGGGGGACAGCACAACGGATGGGAGCACTGGCAATGCCTGTACCAGGAAAGGTGACATCAACACCACACCAGGCAGCCTGGTACCACTACCAAGGACGGGGACAGCACACACAGGCACAAGCACAGCACAGGCACAGCACCTACCACAGGACAAGGAGGGACAGCACACGCACACGCAGGCAGGGCAGGCACAAGCACAGCACCTACCACAGCACAAGGAGGGACAGCACACACACACACAGGCAGGGCAGCACAGGCACAGCACCTACCACAGGACAAGGAGGGACAGCACACGCACACACAGGCAGGGCGGCACAAGCACAGCACCTACCACAGCACAAGGAGGGACAGCACACACACACACAGGCAGGGCAGCACAGGCACAGCACCTACCACAGCACAAGGAGGGACAGCACACACACACACAGGCAGGGCAGCACAGGCACAGCACCTACCACAGCACAAGGAGGGACAGCACACACACACACAGGCAGGGCAGCACAGGCACAGCACAAGGCAGAGGGACAGCACACACACACACAGGCAGGGCGGCACAAGCACAGCACCTACCACAGCACAAGGAGGGACAGCACACACACACACAGGCAGGGCAGCACAGGCACAGCACCTACCACAGCACAAGGAGGGACAGCACACACACACACACACAGGTGGGAGGGCACAGCACCTAGCTAGCCACCTACCACAGGACCAGGAACGAGGTGAAGGCCAGAAAGATGATCTTCTTGGGGTGTGTGGCCACAAGCAGGCCGTAGCGGTAGTAGCCCTGGGCCACCATGTCTGGCAGGGCCCCCGATGGCCCTCCTCCACCATCCTCAGCCATCGCATGCACGCCTCAAGCCACACACTCTAGGTGACAGGCATCAGGTAGTCTGGGGAGGCAAACACTTATATTACCATAACAAATAGATTCTATGCTTGTATGGGTCAGTGTCTTTCCTGAATCTATAGATTCAGATATATATTTTCTACGAATCTATAGCTTCCCAGGTATGGCCAACACCTATATTGCCATAACAGATAGATGATATACTTGTATGGGTCAGTGTCAGTCAACCCTAGGGCAGGCCAGGCAGCTCATCAAACTACATGGTTACAAATCTGTGCTGTTTTGGCATGTTTGAGTAAGTTCTTTTTGTGTGCAGGGGCTAGAGGTAACCATCGGATAATTCAGACTTTCGGCAAATTCGACCCAGGTCTCCCCCAATTAGTTTGAATTAGAGAGGGTTTACTGTATATGCAACTTTAAAAAAAATTTCAAGTCCTTCAATTTCTGGGTCCCTCCTCAGAACCTTGTCTTATTGTTTTACTGCCTTATACTTCAAAATATTAGATATGCTTCACACAATTATTTTAATTCTTTCTCTTCACAAAGCCAAACCCATTCAATCTGCTGCTGAGTAAGGTTTGGCAATGTAGCTTACTGCTGCACCATCCTATCATCCTTTTTTTCAAATCTTAAGCATTTAAAAATACATGATTGTTGAGATTACACAACCCTGACAGCATCTCTCTCAGATAAAGCTCTAATCAGTGAGTAAAAAAAAAAGAAACACAAAAAAAGGTAGAGAACTGACAGGCAGTGTCTTCAAACCAAGGCGGCGGACGGAGCAATTACCGGTCTACTCGCAAACTTGCGCCGCCTACTTTAAAAAAAAAAGAAAAAAGTCACCACTATATACCATAAATATTGTATGAAAGGAGTTAATTTGACCCTGAAAAACAGCCAGAATGCATTTCTTAACACCTTCAAAGGCGTAGGCTTTGAAGCCCACGGCCTATCTGTTTGACCCCCGGCCTATCAAGCAGCGCCTCGCTTCGCTCGGCTTTCAATCAATATCCACCTCCTACTTTCTTCATTCCAACTCCTACTTTAAAAGAAAATTAAAAACACTGGACAGGAGTGTTGCTATTCATTACACTTGCAAAGGGAAAATGCTGATGAATATTCTAAGTCAAGACGCAACCAAGACAAGCTGGAGATAATAATCCTGGCACTGTACACTGTAGTCACTCAATAACTTCATGATTCCTGCATGCCTGCCTCCTAGATGTCCAACAACAGATTATTTAGATTGATGGATTGATTTAATGCCAAAAAAGGGGAAATGTGCCAGACGTCAGAGGTCATATGGCACTATGGCAAAGCACACAAAAAGGGGGAGGGGTTATAGAGAAAGAGTGAAACGGTGAGGGAAGGGGAAAGGAACGGAATGTTACAGCAGGATGGTTAGATCAGATGAAGGATGATGAAGATTATTCAGAAGTTTCATTAAACACACCAATCACTTGCACCATCTTCACCATACCATAAATATCATCAGTAAAATGTAATCTATTTTCATTCCTGCTGTATATACATTCTTCAAGCACCCTGTCAAAATGTATAATATATATTCCACACATAACTTTATAAGAAACACCAAAGACCACAGTAGTCTTTGGAAACACATTTGCGTTCATAAATAAATCCAGGCAAAGTTATGTTGGAGATTATTATGCTCACAATCAGAATATCAATGAAGCGAGAATGTTCTGCTACGATGCCTAATGTCACATGCAAAACTGACTGAGAAAATAAAACCACTAATAAGGGCGGGAAAGGACTCTAGAATTTTACCTAACACTGAATGCGGAGTCTATTGGGGTCTTTAAAAGGAGTCTGGATAAATTCATGGATGGGGAAGAGAAGTGGATGTAGCCATGTAGGTAGAGTTAAGTAACAGGAACTACCTCGTGTAGGTCTCACGGCCTCTTGTAGCTTCCTTATTTTCTTATGTTCTTATTTCCTTGGCGCCTCACCAGGAAAACAACAACACCGGGGAGCAAGGTCGCTGTGGCACATGTAACCAAAACACTGACCTCAAATTCACAATCCAGTGTGATGAGTGCAAGGACTGGATACATTACATATGCACTGCCTTGCCTCTATACACTCTACTATGCCTTGCGAGCACAACTCGAAAGTATACATGCGAAAAATGTAGCTTTGCTAAGTTTTCCAACCCAGAATGGACAGCAGAGGTGAGTGAGGCACTGGATAGAATGCGTAGGCAGCAGGTCACACAACCAGTACCTACAGACGCTGCTGAAGCTACTACTGCAGGGGACACCACAGATTTGGGAAGTTCCCCTGAGGATTTAGACTTTAATCAACTGCCACCCTCTCGCCACACACCTGAGATAGAGGCCGGTCAACAGCCAACTCCCAGTGGAGGGAATTTAACACAGCAAGCCGATTTACCATCGTCAACCACACACATCACTGAATCCACAATACACCAGACCCAAGGATCTACCAGACCAAAACAAGTATGCAGCCGCTATCGATATGGAAACTGCAGGTATGGAAGGAAAGGCGACGGGTGTCCGTTCTCACATCCCAAGGTGTGCATGAAGTTTGTACAACATGGAATTGACAGGAGAATAGGTTGCAACGAAGGTAGTCGGTGCACTGCATTTCACCCTATAATGTGTAGATATTCCCTACATAAGAAAGTGTGCACCAATCTTGACTGCAGGTACCCCCACATTAAGGGGACAAGGAGAAAGCAGCCTGTCCATCAACAGCCTGCCCAGGAGGCACCACAACAGGGGGATAGACACCACCACCCTGAGCCACGTAATAGAATACAACCTGAGCCACGTAATAGAATACACCCTGAGCCACGTAATAGATTAGACATAATTGATAACAGGAACCAAGTGGAGAGGAAAAATGCTGTGGAAAATGAAAACCTCAGTTTTTTAGGAAACCAAGTGGAGATGTTGGCATCCCAGCAAGAAAAACTACAGAAAATGATGACCCACCTTTTGAACCAAATGGAAAGACCAGAACCTTGGGGAAAACGGTGCCACTGCTCCCACTAATAAAACTCATATCAGCTAACATCAGGGGCTTATATCCAAGAAGCAATCAAAACAAAGTTCCACTTCTACAAGATATAGCCACTACTGACAAAGTATCACTGATTGCCTTAACTGAAACACACTTGCACAAGGACATCCTAGATGCTGAGGTAAAGATACAAGGTTATGAAATTTTCCGCACCGACAGGAGGGACAGAAGTCATGGAGGAGTAGCCATGTACATAGAAAGTAGCTTAGCAACGACTACAGAAATACTACTAAGCTTCTCCAATGGAACATGTGAATTTCTATCTCTTTTCATCCAAGAAATTAATCTTGTAGTGGCTGTAGTATACAGACCGCCAAACACAACTCAATGTCAATTTGAGGAAATCACAATAAAGCTTCACAGCACACTGGAGAATCTGCCAAATCCAAATGCGGAATTTCTTCTCTGCGGGGACTTCAACTTCCCCCACGTCAATTGGGAATCAATGGAGGTGGTAGGTGGTACGGCGGAGGAAAAACCACAAGCAGGAAAATTACTTGCCCTCGCTGAGACTAGGTTTTTGACCCAGTTCATAACTAAGCCAACAAGAGGGTCCAACATACTAGATCTAATCTTCAGTAATAACCATGGAATACTACATCAATACCAGCTCTTCCAGACCACCATGTCAGACCACAAAACATGTGAAGCCACCTTAACGATAAATGCACTAATGAACACCATACCACAAAATGAACACAAAGCTCAAACAGAAATGGCCAAGTTAAATTTCCACCACAAGGACATAAATTGGAATGGCCTGAGGGACAAACTAAAAATTGAGTGGGAAACAACTTTAGCAGATAAATGTCCAGAGGAAATGCTCTCTTCCTTTACTACAATATGCGAGGAGGCATGCAGGGAACATGTGCCACTGAAAAGCGCCGCAAATAAAAAACGACTCATAACTAGAGACCGGCGTATCCTAATGAAGAAGAGAGGCCACTACAAGAACAAATTGACAAAGTGCCCTCCACCATTCATAGAAGCCAAGCTGAGAAAGGCCCTCTTGGAAATAGAAACCAGCTTAATAAAGTCACATGCAGAACAAAGGAAGAAAGAAGAAATACAGGCAGTGAACAACATAAAGGATAACTCTAAATTTTTCTTCTCCTACGCCAACAGGAAAAGCAAAAACATATCGGCAGTAGGACCACTTGAAAGTGTGGAAGGAGGTCTTGAGGGTGATCCAATGAAGATGGCAAATATCCTCAAAGGCCAATATGATAGCGTCTTCAGTGTGCCTAACCCTGTCAAAACTGTTCATGACCCAGCGGTTTTCTTCAACACGCGAGCAATCTCTGCACAGACACCGCACCTGACAGAAATTACCCCAGAAACTGAAGAACTAATTGAAGCTATTGACGCCATCAGCTCGGATTCTGCGGCTGGCCCGGATGGCTTTCATGCAATGTTCTTGAAACAATGCAAGCTTGAGCTGGCGGTACCATTGAAATTAATTGCCACAAAGTCCCTTGCATCGGGCATTATTCCCCCCAACCTGAAGGAGGGGATAGTGACACCCATCCATAAAGGAGGCAACAAGGGACTGGCCAAAAACTACCGGCCTGTGGTCCTAACCTCCCATATCATTAAGATAATTGAACGAGTGGTCAAAAACCATCTCACTGATCACTTAGAGAAGACAAATGCTTTTAATGAGGGCCAACACGGCTTTAGAAAAGGCCGGTCCTGCCTGTCGCAATTATTGGCACACCAAGAAGCCCTATTGGAAGCCACTAGCAAGGGCACCAACGTAGATGTGATCTACTTGGACTTTGCCAAGGCCTTTGACAAAGTTGATCATGGCCTCCTCCTCCACAAATTAAGGGGCCTTGGCATATCAGGAAACCTTGGAAAGTGGATCCACACTTTCTTGACAGGCAGGACACAAAAGGTATCAGTACAGGGGCACCTCTCAGACCCGAGTGACGTGGTAAGTGGAGTTCCGCAGGGGTCAGTGCTGGGACCTCTGTTGTTCCTGATCATGATCGGGGACATTGACAGGGGACTCCGGCACTCCCAGGCTACCTCTTTTGCCGATGACACAAGGGTAAAGAGGGGAATAGCAACAGAAGAGGATGTGGCCCGGTTGCAGGAAGACTTAAATCACCTCCTAGACTGGGCTGATACCAACAACATGTCAATGAACAGCGACAAATTTGAACTAATGAAGTACGGCCCCCTACATAACATCAAGGGAGACACCACCTACCAGGCCCACCAGCAAACCATCACCCCAGCACACCACGTGCGTGACTTGGGCATCACCATGAGTGCTGATAGTACCTTCTCACAGCACATAATCAACATATCAAACACTGCCAAGAAATTGACCGGGTGGATCCTCAGGACCTTTCACACCAGGGAGAGGACCTGCATGTTAACACTATGGAAGGCCCTCGTCCTCCCCAGACTGGAGTATTGCTGCCAGCTCTGGTCGCCGTACAAGAAAGGGGACATAGTAAAATTGGAAGCTCTACAGAGGTCCTTCACCAGTAAAATCTGGGACTCCCAGCATATGGATTACTGGGAGCGTCTACGCCACCTTAGACTGTACTCCCTGCAGAGAAGACGTGAGAGGTACCTAGTAATCTATGTGTGGAAGACCCTAGACACTGGTACCTGACGTAGGCCTGCAAATAAACCATCATCCAAGGAAAGGTCGACTGTGCTACATCAGGAGAACACAAGCCACCACTCAAAGAGTAGCAACAGTAGTACATAACTCATTTACAAGAAATGGGGCTCGTTTGTTCAATGCTGTGCCAAAGGCCATCAGGGAGCTGACTGGAGTATCCACTGACTCCTTCAAGCATCAGCTGGACAAATGGTTGGCATCAGTGCCTGACGAGCCCCCAACACCAGGCTACCCCAGCACCGGAAGCAACTCTTTGGCGTGCCACCACACCACCAGAGAAGCGGAGCTGCCTGGCCACAGCGGAGGCCCACCTTAGCTGCGCCCTGGGAGGCGAAATTCTACTAAGTAAACTAAGTAAGTAAGTTATGACTTCTATGTGTCAATCAATAGGTTTGGCGCCAGCACGTGCATATGCTGTCGGTATTTTGGAGACTTCACCACACCTCCATATTGACATAGACCATATTAATGCAGAAAAAAAGCATACTTAATATATCAATAAAGCATAAAAAAAAAGAGGGAAATAGATACATATCGTAATTTCCATTAGTTAGGATAGGTTATCTATCAGCTTATACCAAACATTAGGGGTTTATTACAAATCCAACATTTTTCTATTTTAAGAATCTTATCTATAAAGACTGGGTGCATCTTATAAGCTGTTGAATTATGTGTAGTAAGAGTACGGCGGTACGGGCCTCGCGCCGGTAAAAATGGACGAGGACTGTGCGGTCATTTTCCGAGACAGATTCATTTTCCCTAGTCAAAATTTGGTTTTATCACATGGAGTTACACACACACACACTTCCTATGTACTATGTATCTCCACAGTACAGCCGCCGTTGGTTGGGGGGGGGGGAGATGTGTATCGTATCGCATGGGAGGAAGAGAGGTACCTGAAGGGATCTGTGAAGGTTTGGAGAAAATAAAATCACTAATAAAGGCGGGAAAGGAGTCTAGAATTTTACCTAACACTGAACGGGGTGCAGTCAGTTCGTACACAAGTTATTTCGTACACCAGTAGATTCGTACACCTAAAAGTCGTTTCGTAGTCTATATGAAACCATAGTCGTTTCGTACAAAATGCTCAAAGTTGAACTTGACTAGGTACTAGTTACGAAACGACACCAGGTATGTACGAAAACTCATAATCAGTGTACGAAACAACTAACAAAACCTTGGTACGAAACAACTTGTGTACGAAACTCCCTGTAACCCACTGAACACTAGAGATAAAAACAGAGTGTGAACAGTACTCATAATCATTGTACGAAACAACTAACAAAACCTGGGTACGAAACAACACGTAACCCACTGAACACTTGAGATAAAAACAGAGTGTGAACAGTAGCACATGAGCATGAATCACCTTTGGGCATGGCTGGGAGTGAGAAGGGCGCCCACAGATGAGTCGTATATGAGTCACAGGGGCCTGAATATAGAATCCCCGGCGTGTGGCGAGTCAGCAGGGTACGTAGTCACCGCCAGCCACTGAGGCACTGATAAGGCTCTACCAACGTGTCTCTACGTGGTGCCAACAGTGCCACGCCAAGGGCAGGGACGCGCGGCTCTCCTCCTCACACTGCAGACGAACTTTTGCTGTGTTGCTGTTGTGTCTTCCTCCTCCTCCTCCCACCCACTCTATCTCTCTCTCTCTTTCTCTCTATCTCTCTTTCAAATTTTCAATCTCATCCCCTCTCTTCCTCGCTAATCTAATATCTCCCTCTCTCCCTCCCTCTTACCATATATCTATTCACACCGTAGGTAAAATAAGAGAAATACTATAATATAATAATGAGTGCAACTGCGTACCGTACTTTTTTACTCCATCTCTCGCTCCTTTTTTTTCACATCGCATCGTAATGTCTCTTTTTTATCTCTTCTCTTGCGTTCATTCTTTCTCCAGGTATTATATCTTCTCATTTTTTTACTCATCTCTTCCTCTCCCCCTCTCTCTATATATATATTCTCTCTCATCCCCCTGCCCTTCCTAATTTAAGTTCCTCGCTAATCTATTATCTCTCCCTCTCTCGCTCTCTCTCTCCTATCTCTCCCTCTCTCTCTCTCTATCCCCCACCCTTCCTAAGTTCCTCACTAAGGCTATTATCTCTCCCTCTCTCTTACCATATATCATTTCACACCGTAGGTAAAATAAGAGAAATACCATAATATATATGAATGCAAATGATGCAACTGCGTACTTTGATTTCTCCTTTTCTCGCTCTTGACATCGCATCGTATTTTATTTGTCTCTTTTATTTTCAACTCTTCTCTTGCGTTCATTCTTTCTACTGGTATTATATCCTCTCATTTACACATCTTTTCCACCTTACCGTAGATAACACTATAGTCGCCAGTCACTCGCCACTGCACTAATATGTCGCCATGTACAATATATGACGAATTTTAGCATCACTACAGACTCTTATGTGCCACTGAAGACGCATGCACAGTAGTTTATATTATGTACATCACACTACATGTCTTCAGTGGCACATAAAAGTCTGTAGTGATGCTAAAATTCGTAATATATTGTGCCTGGCGACATTAGTGCAGTGGCAAGTGACTGGCGACTATTGTATTATCTACGGTACCCTTTCCATATAGCTAGTAGCCTACCTTATCACGCACTGTTTCAATAATCTCTCTTTTTATCTCTTATTCTCTTCGTTTTATCTTTCTATGAATCTATATTTCTATTACTTGATATTTTCTTCCTCTTTTTCTTGTTGGCTATTTTTTTCCCTTCCCTTCACGCTGCAATATAACTGTTTCTTCTTTCATTCAACTTTAATATGGCTCACTAAACTTTACTAACCTTGTTTTTATTGCCATGGCCTTCACCGGGACCCGTCTTGATTGGCCTTCATGCATGCTATATACTGGCTGCGGTGGGGAATGAAGGGCAGTTATAGACTACCGTAGATAACAATATAGTCGCCAGTGACTTGCTACTGCACTAATGTCGCCAGGCACAACGAATTTTAGCATCACTACAGACTTTTATGTGCCACTGAAGACGCATGCACAGTAGTTTATATTATGTACATCACACTACATGTCTTCAGTGGCACATAAAAGTCTGTAGTGATGCTAAAATTAGTAATATATTGTGCCTGGCGACATTAGTGCAGTGGCAAGTGACTGGCGACTATATAGTGTTATCTACGGTAGTGAGTGTAGTCAGTGGCGTACCCAGAAAATTTAAAAGGGGGGGGCCAAAATATGAATATTATATATATATATATATATATATTATACATAACAGACTACATATATATATATATATATATATATATATATATATATATATATATATATATATATATATATAAGTATAATATATATATATATATATATATATATATATATATATATATATATATATATATATATATATATATATAAATATATATATATATTATAATATATTTTTTTGCAAAGGGGGGGGCCATGGCAAGGCCGTCTCAATCTATATTACACAGAGAAGGCTTTGGCCATGGCCGCATGCCCCCCCCCCCCCTCGGTACGCCACTGAGTGTAGTAGTAGGTGTAGTAGTAGTGCGACTCCTTCTACAGGCATTTCTACCACCACCGTCAATTAACAATTACTGTCTTTACCCCATATATAAGCAATGTTTTTATAGCTATGACCTGTTTAGTATACTTGTCGACTATCTAATTTGGTATATTAAGAGTGGCTTATCTTAATTTTATTGCTCGACAACATACAATTTTTTATAGCAAAGGAAAGATCTGGGTGTGAAGGGGTTAAATGGATGTAACTTAACACGTGGTTGGGAAGAGACGACTCATGTATATAGGTACGTAGGCTATACATTACCTTTTATAGAATGGATGGAGATATGTCACCGATCGATCCGCTGTCTTATTTCTCTTATGGTAATCTTGAGGTGGTCCATGATGAAATGCTATACGTCCACCAACATTAATTAAGGTTCAGCGATAATGATTGCGATAATTTCCAACTGCTTTTTCTTTTTGCCCTCTTCTTCCAAAGCACTCCTCTCGATCGCTCTAGCCTCTCTTTTCATTCATTACCAGTTATAAGATGGATCAGGCAGACCTTTAAATCCATGTGGTCAATACTTGTTCTTTTTTAACACTGGCCATCACGGTAATATGTACAAGTGGAACAGGAACTACCACGTGTAGGTCTCACGGCCTCTTGTAGCTTCCTTATTTTCTATTCTTATGTAATCTTGTCCCTGCCTCTGCACACACGACTGGCTGATGGCTAAAGGAAATGCTAATCTACCACAAACCCACTTCCTTTGGCTGGCTGATAAGAGGCAGTTATTCAACATATTACTGACACCTATTCAGTGAAAGGCAACTTCAAAGTAAAGACTAAACAACTAAACATTGCCAAGATAACGCATTCTTCACTAAGTATCTTTGAGGATGAGTCATTGCAGTAGTGATAGTTGTAGTGGTGGTGGTAGTTGTAGTGGTAGTAGTAGTAATAGAAGTGGTGGTGGTGGTGGTAGTAGTAGTAATAGTAGTGGTGGTGGTGGTAGTAGTAGTAATAGCAGAGCTGGGCGCGCAATTTTTTTTTCTTAGTCCGCAAAGCGCAAATTTTTGCGATTGAGTCCGCAAAGCGCAAAATTCTCGAAAAAAGGCGGAGCGCAAGCGCAAAAGTGCAAATTTCTAGCGCAAAAAAAAAACTAGACCGCAAATAAAAAAAATTAAAGCGCTAACATAAAAGTTAAAGCGCAAACCTCATTTGTTAGTCTGCAAACTGAAAAATTCTGTTAAATTAATATAAAGTGTATAAATGATTAAAAGATTGAATGTTTACAGTATTTGAAGCATTTATTGAACACAAGTTTATATAAAAAATAAGATACTGTCAAAACAACACAAAATAGTTGAAAAATGAAAATACACAATACTAATATTAGTCCTCCTCGTCACTGTCCTCCAGCTCCCACCGACCCTTGAGGAGGTTCATGTTACCCTTGAGGAACACCAGCTTCTCGAAGTTCTTGGCCGTCAGACTCGATCGCTTCGGCCTCATGACGTCTGAGCCCATGCTGAACAGCCATCAGCCATCAGTTTTTCTGCTAAGTTTGCACATTTGCGGACTTATAAAATATCGAGAGCGCAAACTCCAGAAGCGCAAATTTTCGGCGTTTTGCGCAAATATTTTATATGGAGCGCAAATTGCGCCTTTGCGCTTTCGTTTGCGCTCCGCCCAGCTCTGAGTAATAGTAGTGGTGGTAGTAGCAGAGCTGGGCTGTATTTAAATACAATTGTTTTTAAATACATTTGTGTATTTAGAAATGTATTTATAAATACATTGGTTGTCATGTATTTAAATACAGTATCTAAATACTTTTATGAGTATTTAAATACATTTAATATAAAAATTTAAATACTTTTATATCAGTTAATTTGGCCATAAACCCGCCCAACTATCTGGCAACCCTGATGTAACAGTGAACCAGTGTTTCCCCTGACAAGGAAATGTCCTGATTTCAAGCAAATTTAGGCCTGAGAAGGAAATTTCTAAGGAAACCCAAAATCTAAGGAAATCCTAAGGAAATTCATTTTTTTCGGACATGTTAAAATTTGTGTGTATTTAAAATGTATTTACAAATGTATCTAAATACAATTGATGTATTTAGTATATAGTATTTAAATACATTCGTAAAATGTATTTAGTATTTAGTACTTAAATAAATTTCTCCCATGTATTTAGTATTTAGTATTTAAATACATTCAATGTATTTAGTGCCCAGCTCTGGGTAGTAGTAATAGTAGTGGTGGTGGTGGTAGTAGTAGTAATAGTAGTAGTGGTGGTAGTAGTAGTAGTAATAGTAGTGGTAGTTGTAGTGGTGTAGTAACTTCGACTACACCACCATCTTGCAGGATCTTGTATCTTGTAATCTTTCACCTAAAATAATTATGTGCAGGTGTTTACACTACCTCATTTTTTACATGAACTTCACACTCTGCTGACACACCAAGTGGAAATATAATAATCCTTTACAGAGATTGTATATTTATTTTCCAAATTTCAATAAACCTTTCCCCCCAAAAGTAGTTCCACAAACATTTTCCTTAAATGCTGGCCGCAAACACACACACACGACACACATTCAATAATTTTGATCAGTTTCACCGCAAGTCACGTCACATGGCTAAGTAAACGGCCTCATACATGTACATCAGCCTCTTAACAAGGGCCTTCATACACTGTACATGCTGTAATACATCTCTGAGCATGTAACAGTGATTGATCTCATATATCAAACATAAGTCTTACACAGTCACTCAAAACCCAATGCACATCCACACACTGCAGCTCGACACAAATTTACTGAAATCAAAGGCAATCTTGACCACACGGCAACATGAGCAAACCACGACAAAATTCATCTTTACAAAAAAGTATCGAGAAAAAAAAAGTAATAAATGTATATACGTGAAGCTATCCCCGAGGTCACTACTCAGGGATGCTCAGAACACTCATGGAAAATGATCTCCTTTGGCTCAGATGCTGTATGCTACTCATTCATTAAGAAAAAAAATAATGAGCATTGCTTCCTTACAGCATCTCCAGGTAATTATACAATCATTTCTCTATGACAATGCTGAACAGAATGCCGAACAGAATGCTGAACAGAAACAATAAAATTATAATCCCCTTAAACAGTAGCAGGGAGATGAAAAGATTGGAGCCTAAGCTATGTACACTGCCACTCAGCATCTTAAGAGAACCTCTCCAGCCGTCTCCTCCTGATCTCCTCCGCCTGCTCGTCCTCCTCGGGTGTGAGTGGAGACACGGCTTCAGGCTTCTCCGACGTCTCACTACTCTCTGCCATTCCCTCAGCCTCGGTAGCTACGTCTTTGTTCCTGTCAACACCAAGGCAAAGTTACACCTCATGGTACCTATGGATATCAAAGCTGTTCATTTACTCAGGCCTGAAAAATAAAAAAAAGAGAGAGAGAGAGAGAGAGAGAGAGAGAGAGAGGAGAGAGAGAGAGAGAGATCTAATATACAACCGGTCATTTCCTCAACATGATTTGACAACCGACTAAAAAAAAGAAAAATGCAGAATACAGAAATCAAAGCAGATCAGATCAGCAGAAATATGATGTTCAATCCAAAAATATCCAACAACCTGTTCAATTCTCTCTTGCAGCAGCAGCATTTTTACCCTGAAGTTGATGGTGTAGATTCAGCGGCGGTGGTGGTGGTGGTGTCAGGGGGCGTGGGGGAAGCAGAAGCCTCTGTGTTAGTAGTAGCGTCGGTCTCGCCGCTTGGAGTTGGCTGCGTCTGCTCTGTGGTAGGGGGGCTAGAGGGGCAGGTCCTTGAGGTTGAGGCTTCACTGGTGGTCATGTCGAGAGATGCCACCACAGAGGCATACTGGTTCATCTGAGGGAGCCATGCAAATACTAATATGAACAGACACACACACACACAACAACAACAACAACAACAAACAAACAAAACAAAACAAAAAGTGAAAAGACTGCAATTTTCAACGTCTTACTTAAAATACTTTCAAGAATAAGTAAAGAAGGAAAAGAGGTGATATGATTAATCAATGTGTTCAGGGTCTCCAAGGGACAGGAAAATGTTGATAGAGAATGTTTTTATGGGACGCAAGATACAAGAAGTTGATAAGGATTACATGCAAGAGATATAACAAGAAATATAGCTTCCCTAACAAATCCATTGAGCTGTGGAATAGCCTGGATAAGCAGGTGGTACATGCCATGATTATTCACGACTTCAAAGGCAAGCTGGATAATAGTAATTTTGGAGACGGGACAGTACGCGCTGAACTCTTTTTCCTGTAAATCACAACTACACCTTTTCACTCTCAAATTAAAACAACTGAACTTTAAATTAAAACAACTGAACTTTAAATGAAAACAACTGAAGTTTAAATGAAAGCAACTGAAGTTTATATTAAAACAAATGAAGTTTAAATAAAAATAACTGAAGTTTAAATAAAAATAACTGAACTTCAAATAAAAATAACTGAACTTCAAATAAAAATAACTGAACTTCAAATAAAAATAACTGAACTTCAAATAAAAATAACTGAACTTCAAATAAAAATAACTGAACTTCAAATAAAAATAACTGAACTTCAAATAAAAATAACTGAACTTCAAATTAAAATAATTGAACTTCAAATTAAAACAATTGAACTTCAAATTAAAACAATTGAACTTCAAATTAAAACAACTGAACTTCAAATTAAAACAACTGAACTTCAAATTAAAACTGAACTTCAAATAAAAATAACTGAACTTCAAATAAAAATGACTGAACTTCAAATAAAAATGACAACTTCAAATAAAAATGACTGAACTTCAAATAAAATGACTGAACTTCAAATTAAAATGACTGAACTTCAAATTAAAATGACTGAACTTCAAATTAAAATGACTGAACTTCAAATTAAAATGACTGAACTTCAAATTAAAATGACTGAACTTCAAATTAAAATGACTGAACTTCAAATTAAAATAATTGAACTTCAAATTAAAATAATTGAACTTCAAATTAAATATGAACTCAAATTAAATAATGAACTTCAAATTAAAATAATTGAACTTCAAATTAAAATAATTGAACTTCAAATTAAAATAATTGAACTTCAAATTAAAATAATTGAACTTCAAATTAAAATAATTGAACTTCAAATTAAAATAATTGAACTTCAAATTAAAATAATTGAACTTCAAATTAAAATAATTGAACTTCAAATTAAAATAATTGAACTTCAAATTAAAATAATTGAACTTCAAATTAAAATAATTGAACTTCAAATTAAAATAATTGAACTTCAAATTAAAATAATTGAACTTCAAATTAAAATAATTGAACTTCAAATTAAAATAATTGAACTTCAAATTAAAATAATTGAACTTCAAATTAAAATAATTGAACTTCAAATTAAAATAATTGAACTTCAAATTAAAATAATTGAACTTCAAATTAAAATGACTCAATTAAATATTGAACTTCAAATTAAAATAATTGAACTTCAAATTAAAATAATTGAACTTCAAATTAAAATAATTGAACTTCAAATTAAAATAATTAATTAAATTAAATAATTGAACTTCAAATTAAAATAATTGAACTTCAAATTAAAATAATTGAACTTCAAATTAAAATAATTGAACTTCAAATTAAAATAATTGAACTTCAAATTAAAATAATTGAACTTCAAATTAAAATAATTGAACTTCAAATTAAAATAATTGAACTTCAAATTAAAATAATTGAACTTCAAATTAAAATAATTGAACTTCAAATTAAAATAATTGAACTTCAAATTAAAATAATTGAACTTCAAATTAAAATAATTGAACTTCAAATTAAAATAATTGAACTTCAAATTAAAATAATTGAACTTCAAATTAAAATAATTGAACTTCAAATTAAAATAATTGAACTTCAAATTAAAATAATTGAACTTCAAATTAAAATAATTGAACTTCAAATTAAAATAATTGAACTTCAAATTAAAATAATTGAACTTCAAATTAAAATAATTGAACTTCAAATTAAAATAATTGAACTTCAAATTAAAATAATTGAACTTCAAATTAAAATAATTGAACTTCAAATTAAAATAATTGAACTTCAAATTAAAATAATTGAACTTCAAATTAAAATAATTGAACTTCAAATTAAAATAATTGAACTTCAAATTAAAATAATTGAACTTCAAATTAAAATAATTGAACTTCAAATTAAAATAATTGAACTTCAAATTAAAATAATTGAACTTCAAATTAAAATAATTGAACTTCAAATTAAAATAATTGAACTTCAATTAAATAATTGAACTTCAATTAAAATAATTGAACTTCAAATTAAAATAATTGAACTTCAAATTAAAATAATTGAACTTCAAATTAATAATTGAACTTCAAATTAAATATTGAACTTCAAATTAAATAATTGAACTCAAATTAATAATTGAACTTCAAATTAAAATAATTGAACTTCAAATTAAAATAATTGAACTTCAAATTAAAATAATTGAACTTCAAATTAAAATAATTGAACTTCAAATTAAAATAAATTGAACTTCAAATTAAAAATAATTTATTGAACTTCAAATTAAAATAATTGAACTTCAAATTAAAATAATTGAACTTCAAATTAAAATAATTGAACTTCAAATTAAAATAATTGAACTTCAAATTAAAATAATTGAACTTCAAATTAAAATAACTGAACTTCAAATTAAAATAATTGAACTTCAAATTAAAATAATTGAACTTCAAATTAAAATAATTGAACTTCAAATTAAAATAATTGAACTTCAAATTAAAATAACTGAACTTCAAATTAAAATAATTGAACTTCAAATTAAAATAATTGAACTTCAAATTAAAATAACTGAACTTCAAATTAAAATAATTGAACTTCAAATTAAAATAACTGAACTTCAAATTAAAATAACTGAACTTCAAATTAAAATAACTGAACTTCAAATTAAAATAATTGAACTTCAAATTAAAATAATTGAACTTCAAATTAAAATAATTGAACTTCAAATTAAAATAATTGAACTTCAAATTAAAATAACTGAACTTCAAATTAAAATAACTGAACTTCAAATTAAAATAATTGAACTTCAAATTAAAATAATTGAACTTAAAATTAAAATAATTGAACTTAAAATTGAAATAATTGAATTTCAAATATTTTATTTTATTTTTGTTATTATATTTTGAAATTAATTAATTTGTTTTATTTTGAAGTTCCGTTGTTCTAATTTGATAGTGAAAAGTGAAAAGGTGTAGAGGAATGCACACCTGCACCACGGCGGCGTCCAGGAGGGTCTGGATGTTACGCAGCACCCTCACGCGCGCCTCCACATGCTGCCGCTCGGAGCCTTCCATCCGCCGCACCTCGTCCTCCGTCATGGCGGAGAAGTTAGGAGGAGGCCGTGGGGGAGGAATGTCTGGGGGAGGAGCAGGGTGTGAGGGATTGAGTGTTTCAGTACAGTCAGTCAGATTCGGTACCTCTACCGGAATACCCCAACACTCTACATACCACAAAAGATGCACGTCTCAGGAACTCGATGAAATTTCAACAACACACCAATGACTTAGGGACCCAATGAATAGTCCAGGAACCTTCCAGAAGACCCAGCAGTACTCTTCACTCCCTAAATAATCCATGGAACCAACAATACTCAAGAAACTCAACAGGAGTCCGGGAACCCATCTAAATCCTACAGAGTCCCACAATTATCTCTAGGAGCCAATATTACTTCCCGATCAGGATTTAGGCTACTCACTGAATGGTAAAAAGGGGAAGAAAGGCGGCATCATGCCCAGTGGTGGAGTCGGCATGCCAGCCATGTTGACTCCTGGTAGGCTGGAGGAGGTGGTGAAGAAACTGCTACTGCTGTTTGATGTGGAGGTGGTGGTGGTGGTCGAGTTGTTACTAGTACTGCTAACGCCACCAGTACCTGTTGATATAAGAACATAAGAACATAAGGAAGCTACAAGAGGCCGCGAGACCTACACAAGATAGTTCCTGTTACTTAACCCTACCTACATCCACCTTTCATCCCCATCCATGAAATTATCTAGCCTCTTTTAAAGCTCCCTAATGACTCCGCACTAACTACAGGAGAACCTCGTTTATCCGGCACCCTCGGGGGGGGGGAGCGCATGCCGGATAACTCATTTTCCCGTTGTTTTGAGAGTTACTCTTATGGAATCCCCCAAAATCCTTTTTTTTTTTCTTTTTCTTTTTTTCCCCCATCACAAGGAACTGGCCAAGGGCACAACAAAAATGGGTAACACAAAGCCCGCTTAGTTGCCAGTCCCTATAAAGAAGACAGTCGGAGAATAAAATAAAAAAGTGGGGTGAGCCAATTTAGTTCGGGAGGTGTCTTGTTACTCTTCTTTTGAAAAGATGTAAGTCATAGGAAAGTGGAAAAATAGAAACAGGAAGAGAGTTCCAGAGTTTATCAGTGGAAAAAAAAAAAAAAAAAAAAAAAAAAAAAAAAAGAAGAAGAAGAAGAAGCCTGGGTCGATTAGTGCCGTTGTTTTGAGGCTGCCGTTGTTTTAAATGCCGGTTAAACGAGGTTCTCCTTATACTGATAAACCAGTCTATATGATAGTCCATAGACCACTATATCTCTTTGTCGGGTGCCCCGCAGGCCCCTATGCAGCCCCGCAATTTCAAAACATTGTCGTGTGAACAGTCCAGAGATATAGTGGTCTATGGCACAACAAATCAAGTAGAGGGAGGGACGGTAATCCAGAGACTTTGGGACCAATGTCCTCATACGCATAAGTGATGATCAGCAACACTAGAGGATGACACCCAGTGAAATGGGAGGACATAGTATGTGAGAGAAAGGGGCGCCAGAAGAACGAGGGGGTTACAGCGTGCAAGGACAGGAATAAATGGAGACTCACCTGTCGCGGCCATCACCATAATTTTCACTTGGGCGGTACGAGATCAATAAACTAAACTAATTACAACTCTTCTTTTGTAAGTAACCCAACTGCGACCATTCTTGACTTTTCCAATTTTTTTTTTTAATTTAACCATATCTCCACTTATTTAGTGAATTTCCATTCCAGGAGGGCATCAGAGATAGATAGATAGATGGCCACTGCAGATAGTGTGCCAGTACCATTATAGAAGGGTCCAGGAACCAGCAGGCACCAAGACATATTATCATTATTTTGTTTACATTTACATTGCAGTGTACAGTGCAAGACAGGGAAGCTGGCGGTGTCTTGCATCCGTCACGCTCCTTGACTAATTTAGTTTAATTCCCTTATGGCGCTTCCTATGGGGAATAATTGAAAAAAAAGGTGTCTGACAACTCACTCACGGCCTTGACTTCCTGCTTGCAGTTCAACTCATTAGTCATTAATGGTCAGTGACCAGGACATTTTGCTTCCTAGCGTCACTCCCGGTTCAATTTACCAAAACGTCACCAAAACATTTTGGGAAAGTGTTTTTGCTCAGTTGGATATGGGGTCTGAGCCACAGTTGACTGCAGACCAGATCACCCGTATTCACACCTTATATAAGATCAGTTTTAGTTAAAAAAAAAAATTGTGAGGGAGACTGTGTTAGCTCAACGAACGGTTGAGCGGTGGCTTACTGTACAGTGTACTGTACAAGTACACTGATACAAGTCCCCAGTCCAGATCACAGGAGGAGGAGGAGCAGGAGAAGGACGAGCAGGAGGAGGAGGAACAAGAGGAGGACAAGCAGGAGAAGGAGGAGCAGGAGGAGGAGGAACAAGAGAAGAAGGTGCAGGAGGAATAGGAGAAAGAAGGGGCAGGAGGAGGAGGAGCAGGAGAAGGACGAACAGGAGGAGTAGGAGCAGGAGAAGGAGGAGCAGGAGAAGGAGGAGCAGGAGGAGCAGGAGCAGAAGGACGAGCAGGAGAAGGACGAGCAAGAGAAGGACGAGCAGGAGGATCAGGAGTAGAAGGACGAGCAGGAGAAGAAGGAGCAGGAGGAGCAGGAGGAGAAGGACGAGCAGCAGGAGAAGGACGAGCAGGAGGAGGAGGAGCAGGAGCAGGAGGAGCAGAAGGTGGTGGTGGTCACTGGTGGTGATAGAAGTGAAGAAAGTGCGGGAAACAGGAAGAGGTAGGAGTTAGGATGAGGAGCAAGAGAAGAAGAAGAAGGTGGTGGTGGTGGTGGTGGTGGTGCGGGAAAGAAGGAAGGGAAGAGGTAGGAGTTAGCAGCAGCTTGGAGTTATGAAGAATAGAACCTACAAAGTTCCATTCTTCATAACTCCAAGCTGCTGCTAACTCCTACCTCTTCCTATCACTGCTGTCCTTATTTGGCTTTGTTCAATCAGGTGTTTTTTAAGACATCCTTAATATTGCCACCCTACCTGTTTTGC
>JACEEZ010005348.1:42500-65000 GCA_016584305.1 Chionoecetes opilio | reverse complement strand
TTTGATAATATTATAGAACAAACATTTACGAAGATAACGGTATATCATATATACTGATAAACCATAGGAAGGGAAAAGGGAGTGATGTTCGAAAATGGCAGGAATCGCAAAACTGGCCTCCACTGGAAATAGCCCAAAATGAGTAGCAAGTCCAGTATAGAGTAGTCTTTGGAAGGGGTTAAGAACTTGTCCACAGGATTGATGACTGAAAAAAACAGCGCGTGAATGCAAAATAATCGCTGAACACTTTCAATGTGACCACACCTGCACCTTTTAAGAACATTTAATAGCAATATGGCATCTAATGGAAATAGATGGATATGCAGAAAGATGGAAAAAAATGACTTAGCTGTCCCCATGACTGGCTCTCCCTCCACTGCCCTGTGACTTACGCATCTGTTGTTGTCCCTGTGGCTGGGGCCGGGGTGGTGGGGGCTGGGCCTGGGGTGGGGGCTGGGGCTGCTGCTGGGGAGGCGGGGGGGCGGGCGTCGTGGTGGGCTGGCGCAGGATGTCCATGCGGCATGTGGGACACGTCTGCTGGCGCTGGAACCAGGAGCGCAGGCAGGAGGCATGGAAGATGTGGCCACACGGAAGCTTCTTGGCACCTGCAAAAAGTCAGCCATAAAGCCAAGACATTTTACAAAAACATTCAAGAACAAGCACAATATGTCCCTTCAATATGATAAATAGCCTACTGGCGCTATAGGTTTCAATGAAAAAGAAAGAAAAAAATAAGAAAAAAATAAGGGGTGATCAAGCAGCAAACACCACAACACTTCAAGAACCAGAATAAAATCACCGATACTAAGGTGTTACCCCTACACTTCTTCGACACTTCTTCGACCTGGGAATGGGAGTAACATCAGCCTTCCTGTCATCCTTAATGGGGAAGTGACATCTCACACTCCTCACTAACGACTCACTGCCTCCACAACCCACCTGTCACCATCTCCTCACGAACAACTCACTGCCTCCACAACCCACCTGTCACCATCTCCTCACTAACAACCCACTGCCTCCACAACCCACCTGTCACCATCTCCTCACTAACAACTCACTGCCTCCACAACCCACCTGTCACCATCTCCTCACTAACAACTCACTGCCACCACAACCCACCTGTCACCATCTCCTCACTGCCACCACAACCCACCTGTCACCATCTCCTCACTAACAACTCACTGCCACCACAACCCACCTGTCACCATCTCCTCACTAACAACTCACTACCACCACAACCCACCTGTCACCATCTCCTCACTAACAACTCACTGCCGCCACAACCCACCTGTCACCATCTCCTCACTAACAACCCACCTGTCACCATCTCCTCACTAAAAACTCACTGCCACCACAACCCACCTGTCACCATCTCCTCACTAACAACTCACTGCCGCCACAACCCACCTGTCACCATCTCCTCACTAACAACCCACCTGTCACCATCTCCTCACTAACAACTCACTGCCACCACAGCCCACCTGTCACCATCTCCTCACTAACAACTCACTGCCACCACAACCCACCTGTCACCATCTCCTCACTGCCACCACAACCCACCTGTCACCATCTCCTCACTAACAACCCACCTGTCACCATCTCCTCACTGCCACCACAACCCACCTGTCACCATCTCCTCACTAACAACTCACCTGTCACCATCTCCTCACTGCCACCACAACCCACCTGTCACCATCTCCTCACTAACAACTCACCTGTCACCATCTCCTCACTGCCACCACAACCCACCTGTCACCATCTCCTCACTAACAACTCACTGCCGCCACAACCCACCTGTCACCATCTCCTCACTGCCGCCACAACCCACCTGTCACCATCTCCTCACTAACAACCCATCTGTCACCATCTCCTCACTAACAACTCACTGCCACCACAACCCACCTGTCACCATCTCCTCACTAACAACTCACCTGCCACCACAACCCACCTGTCACCATCTCCTCACTAACAACTCACCTGTCACCATCTCCTCACTGCCACCACAACCCACCTGTCACCATCTCCTCACTAACAACCCACCTGTCACCATCTCCTCACTAACAACTCACTGCCACCACAACCCACCTGTCACCATCTCCTCACTAACAACTCACTGCCGCCACAACCCACCTGTCACCATCTCCTCATTAACAACCCACCTGTCACCATCTCCTCACTGCCGCCACAACCCACCTGTCACCATCTCCTCACTAACAACTCACTGCCACCACAACCCACCTGTCACCATCTCCTCACTAACAACTCACTGCCGCCACAACCCACCTGTCACCATCTCCTCACTAACAACTCACTGCCACCACAACCCACCTGTCACCATCTCCTCACTAACAACTCACTGCCACCACAACCCACCGTCACCATCTCCTCACTAAAAACTCACTGCCGCCACAACCCACCTGTCACCATCTCCTCACTAACAACTCACTGCCTCCACAACCCACCTGTCACCATCTCCTCACTAACAACCCACCTGTCACCATCTCCTCACCAACAACTCACCTGTCACCATCTCCTCACTAACAACTCACTGCCACCACAACCCACCTGTCACCATCTCCTCACTAACAACTCACTGCCGCCACAACCCACCTGTCACCATCTCCTCATTAACAACCCACCTGTCACCATCTCCTCACTGCCGCCACAACCCACCTGTCACCATCTCCTCACTAACAACTCACTGCCACCACAACCCACCTGTCACCATCTCCTAAACTGCCACCACAACCCACCTGTCACCATCTCCTCACTAACAACTCACTGCCGCCACAACCCACCTGTCACCATCTCCTCACTGCCACCACAACCCACCTGTCACCATCTCCTCACTAACAACTCACCTGTCACCATCTCCTCATTACCACCACAACCCACCTGTCACCATCTCCTCACTAACAACTCACCTGTCACCATCTCCTCACTAACAACCCACCTGTCACCATCTCCTCACTGCCACCACAACCCACCTGTCACCATCTGCTCACTAACAACTCATTGCCATCACAACCCACCTGTCACCATCTCCTCACTGCCACCACAACCCACCTGTCACCATCTGCTCACTAACAACTCACTGCCACCACAACTCACCTGTCACCATCTCTTCACTAACAACTCACCTGTCACCATCTCCTCACTAACAACTCAGTCACCATCTCCTCACTAACAACCCACCTGTCACCATCTCCTCACTAACAACCAGTCACCATCTCCTCACTAACAACCCACCTGTCACCATCTCCTCACTGCCACCACAACCCACCTGTCACCATCTGCTCACTAACAACTCATTGCCACCACAACCCACCTGTCACCATCTCCTCACTAACAACCCACCTGTCACCATCTCCTCGCGGCAGATGATGCACACATTGTCCACAGCTGTGAGCTCCTCTGGCGTGGCATCAGGGTAGAGGGTGTTCATGTTGCTGATGGCTCGGCGGGACAGCACCACGTCGTTCAGGGCTCGCTTGAAGGACCTACATGGAGGAGATCATGGTTGAAGAGAGAGGATTTGTAATCTTGACAAAGCTATGAGAGTTTAGAAGAGTTTAGAGAGAGAGAGAAGCTATGAATAGTTTAAGGACCTATACAGAAGAGATCATAGTTGAAGGAGAGAGAGGATTTGTAATGTTGATGAAGCTATGAGAGTTTAAAGAGAGAGAGAAGCTATGATAAATTTAAGGACCTACACGAGAGATCAGTTGAAGGAGAGAGACGCAGACTGCGAACATCAGTTTACTATGTAGCGGGCCAGGACATAATCCCTTAAGGTAGTACGCGAGCTCTCTCTCTCTCTCTCTCTCTGTCTCTGTGTCCGTGTCTGTGTGTGTGTGTGTGTGTGTGTGTGTGTGTATTTTACCTAGTTGTAACATACAGGAAAAGAGCTATGCTCGTACTGTCCCGTCTCCAAATCTACTATTATCCAGTTTGCCTTTGAAGTCCTGAATACTTCTTGCATTAATCACTTTTGCATCAAGGTTGTTCCAGGCTTCTATGCTTCTATACGGGAAGCTGTATTTTTTTATATCCCTCTTGCATGTTGTCCTTCTCAATTTCTTCTCATGACCTCTTGTACTTCTGTCGTCCCACACAAACAGATCTTCTCTATCAATTTTTTCCAGACCCATTGATGCTCTATACACTGCTATAAAATCTCCCCTTTCTCTTCTTTTCTCAAGTGTGTGTGTGTGTGTGTGTGTGTGTGTGTGTGTGTGTGTGTGTGTGTGTGTGTGTGTGTGTGTGTGGGTGGGTGGGTGGGTGGGTGGTGTGGGTGGGTGGGTGGGTTGGGTGTGGGTGAGGTGTGTGTGTGTGTGTGGGGGGGGGTTAGCACTCACCTCAAGGTCAGGTACATGGGTCTGATGATGAAGAGAGGGAAGGTGTGGATGCGAATCATGATCACCAGGAACACAATGTACAGAACCACCTTGATGAAGCCTGAAACAAGGAGTCAGTCTTGAATTAAAAATATGAAAAAAGGGTTTAATAAAAAAAAATCACAATTCCAAGAGTATAAGAACAAAAACTCATGACATTTTAATTCGGTGAGGACTTGCAGCAGTAATCCCAACATGCCTCATCATAAAATTCTAGTCAATCTATTTAACAACTCACAAGCCCAAAGAAAATAAACAGAATAATCTTGATATTGTAACTTCACAAAAACTCATAGATGGTAATGTTGACCCTCACCCCTGATCTCCAGTCAATCTCTTTCACAACTTACAAGCCAACAGAGAGTAAACACAGTACCTAATCTTGATATTGTAACTTCATAATAACTCGCAAATAGTAATGTTGACACTTACCCATGATCAGTTCAGTGTAGAGCAAGTACATGGCCTTATTCTCCCATGGGTTCTGTGACTGCAGGTCCACCGTGTGACAGATGTACTTCACGGCAATGTTGAACACCACCGTCAGCAGGATGGCGTACTCAAAGCCAAACACCAGCTGCACGGCAACACCCCGTATGACAGAGTGGTAGGCGTGGCTCAACAACACCAGGTCCAGCAGGCTCAACAATAACAGCAGAGCTAAGGTGGAGGAACATAAGAACATAAGAAAATAAGGAAGCTACAAGAGGCTGCGAGACCTACACGTGGTAGTTCCTGTTACTTAATATGTACTACCTACATCCACCTTTCATCCCCATCCATGAAATTTTCTAGCCTCCTTTTAAAGCTCCCTATTGACTGCCGCACTAACCACCACCTGACGACTGAGTCCCTTCCAATCATTTACCACCCTATTTGTGAACCAGTTTTTCCCTATTTCTTTTTTAAATCTACGCTTTTCCAGTTTGAATCCGTTACTAATCCATGAGACCTACACGTGGTAGTTCCCGTTAAAAATGTTAACTTAGTACTAGCTCCTCCCTTTCCCCGGCTCTTACAGGATACTCTGGTGTGGAAGAGGAGGGTGATGACGGGGGAGCGCTCCATGTAGTCCACCCGGTAGTCGGCCAGCCAGTGGAAGGCCTTGAGGAACAGCAGCACCGTGAACAGCGCCACAAACTTGGGCGAGAAGTCATCCCTGAACACCGTGAAGGCCAGGCAGGTCTCGGTGACAGCATAGAAGGAGCGTTCCACCAGGTGCTGTGAGAGAATATAAGAACATAAGAAAACTAGGGGGGGGGGGGGGGGCACTCAGTAGAGCGCATACCTCTGCCCGAATATTTCATTAACCATGTTAGAGGATAAGGGAAAATCGGATTTTCAATTGGTTGCCATGGCAACAGTTGTGATTCGATTTCATCCAAAATTAAATCAGTTCTTCCTTATACCAAATAGACTTGGTATACCAAGTTTGGTCCAAATCTATTCGTAACTTTTCGAGAAATCCTGTACACTAACAAACAAACAAACAAACAAACAAACAGACAGACAGACAGATCGGGGTGAAAACATAACCTCCCTCCAACTTCGTTGGCGGAGGTAATAAGGAAGCTACAAGAGGCTGCGAGACCTACACGTGGTAGTTCCTGTTATTTAACACTACCTACATCCACCTATCATCCCCAGCCATGAATTTATCCAGACTCCTTTTACAGATCCCTAACGACTCCGCACTGACCACCTGACGACTGAGTCCATTCCAATCATTTACCACCCTATTTGTGAACCAGTTTTTTCTTATTTCCTGGGCATTTCTGGGGAGAATGGACAAACTGGTGAGCTAACCTCTCCCTTCATGTCCCTTTTGCTCTAGTACTTAAGTTAACTCCTTGTCTTGTTGTTGCTTTTTTTGTCTGTATGCCTCCTGGCGATAATAAAATCATCCTCATCTTTATCATTATCATTATTATTAACCCCTCCACGCCCAGATCTTGCCGTTGCTATTAAAATTATCTGTTGTTAGCCATACAATTACAAAAACTAACTTAATATATAAAATTAGTTAGTCGACAAGGATACTAAACAAGTCAAAGTCTAAAGAGCTAACCTACCCATCATGTATTATTTAGATATTTTGAAGCGAAAGAGTGTCAGTGAGTAAGTGAGACCAAAGAAGAGAGGGGATGAAGTCATGAGGAAAGATGTACCGTAGATAACACTATAGTCACCAGTCACTCGCCACTGCACTAATATGTCGCCATGTACAATATATTACGAATTTTAGCATCACTACAGACTTTTATGTGCCACTGAAGACGCATGCACAGTAGTTTATATTATGTACATCACACTACATGTCTTCAGTGGCACATAAAAGTCTGTAGTGATGCTAAAATTTGTAATATATTGTGCCTGGCGACATTAGTGCAGTGGCAAGTGACTGGCGACTATAGTGTTATCTACGGTAGAAAGCAAAGAACTAGACAATCAAGCTGCAAGTAACCAAGTAGTATCATAATGATCTTAGCATAACCCTGTGTTTTATTAATGGGTATTTTAATGGATTGCCAGAGAGGCCTAACTGTATTTTTTTTGCCCTCCCTATGAACTTTCTGCTAAAGAATAAACATAGAAAAAATGAATAGGTCAATAAAGACATGACAAAATAGAACAAGTTTCCAATAGAACACTTTGAAAGGAAACTTGAGATGAAGAAGCAGAAAGAATAGAAACCAAAGGAGGGTAGTTTGAAAATTAAAGATTTGTGCCAGACTCTATCAAAAGCTTTCGATATGTCAAGGGCAACAGCAAAGATTTCACCATAACCCCTAAAAGAGGATGAACAACATAAGAACTTAAGAACATCAGAAACTAAGGAAGCTACAAGAGGCCGAGAGACCTACACATGGTAGTTCCTGTTACTTATCACTACCTACATCCACCTTTCATCCCCATCCATGAATTCAGTTAGGCCAGTTTTAACCAAGATTCAGTTAGGAAATGTGCATGTACGTATGTGTGACCCTACTAGCAACAAACTTACCTCAAATTCAGCTGCCCTAAGGGAGCCGAAGAACACCTTCTTGAGTAACTTCCCGAGCAGGATGACCAGTGTGAACGCTAGTAGGTATATGGCCTGAAAATAAATACAGAAAGTACTTTACTAGTGGTCAGAGTAACGATGGGTAACCCTTAACCCCTTCACACCCAGATCTTTCCTTTGCTATAAATTTTTTTATGTTGTTAGCCATAAAATAACGAAAAGTAACTGAATATACCAAATAAGCTAGTGGACAAGGATACTAAACAGCTCATATCTATAAAATATTGCTTATATTAACTAAAAATCGTCTAATGGTAGCCAAATTACAATGGAAATTACGTTATGGGTCTCAAGGGGTTAAAAACATAAGAACATAAGAAAATAAGGAAGCTACAAGAGGCTGCAAGACCTACACATGGTAGTTCCTGTTACTTAACATTACCTACATCCACCTTTCATCCCCATCCATGAACTTATCTAGCCTCCTTTTAAATCTCCCTAATGACTCCACACTGACCACCTGACGACAGAGTCCATTCCAATCATTTACCACTGCTTGTGAACCAGTTTTTCCCTATTTCCTTTTTAAATCTAAGCTTTTCTAGCTTGAATCTGTTACTTTATTAATCGTCAAGAGTAACAATGGGTAACCCTTGCTCCTACCTTTCCCTCTTATGATGCATCTCACACAGTAAGAACCCCTAACCACCATCATCATCATCTATCTGTTTAATATCAGAATTTCCCATAATGTCTTGTGATGTTAGACAGTCGATGATACGCTTCCAATTCTATTGGCGGTGTTCAGCATTAAAATTTGCAGCATGAGTTTTATGCCCCGGATGCTCTTCCTGACAGGCAGCCCCAGTTTTTAGCGGAGGGCCTAGGTGGATTGCCTATACCATGGCTAACGAGGCCCACCTGCCCGGGTTTGTTGTCAGAATCGTGATTGGTCGAGAAGTTTTAGAAACAGTTTGTCATTGGCTGGTGACTGATGACAAGTTTGATGGCGTCATTACTCGTCCAAGCCCCTCCTTCCTGTTAACTATCTAACGAGGGAGGCTTGCTGGATATGGTAGTAAGGGCAGGTAGTATCTAGATGGTGGGAGAGCGGGTGGTAGCTGGAGATACAACATCCGTTGCTGGATCTGGGTCCAAGGCTCAATGGCCTCAGATCACTCGTCAATACAACATTTGGACACAACAAAGAAACCACAATTACAGTATACAAAGTATATGCTCAGTGATGGATCATAAATGCTCTGCCTGGCTGCCTGGGCCTCTAACCTCACTGACTCACATCATGACACCCTACCTACCCTTGCGGTAGAATAGGAAAAAAAAGAAAAAAAAAAAGGTCCGAATAATGTCGAAGTCCGAATAATGAGGGTCCGAATACGAGAGGGTTTACTGTATTATTATTATTTCGAGTTTTCGGTGAAACCATAGGAGTTGTGATATGATTACAGATCGTGATGATTATAAAGAAATCCTGTTAACGAGTCGTTCATTAAGTCCCAGTTATCCTCATATGTTCTCTAAATCTTTATTCTTTTTTCCCCACTTATTGTGGGTGGTGGCAGCGTAATTGCCAGGTTTGTGGAGCCCTTCACATTAACATGTAGCCAAAAGGGGGGCACTACAAGTTGGTGGCAGCTGGTTTGGGATCCACTTCATGGTTCCCCTTACCCACGTGCTAACACAGACATAGATAAAGACAGTAGTGATGGCCTGGCACATGCCGCAGCGGGGAAGTGAAAGGGTGCTGCATGAAACACGCACGCCCCAGATCCGCAGTCGACAATGAAAGTGAAGTGGGAAGTGAAGGTAGTGTGGATGTGGGAAGCGTGGATGCAGTGTGGAAGTGGATAAGGATGTGTGTGGATGTCGGGTGGATGAGGATGGATGATGAGGGTGTTGATGTATTGTTAAAGGTATGCATGTGGATGTTGAGTGGATGTGGATGGATGATGAGGATATTGTTGTTTTGTTAAAGGTATGCATGTGGATAATGATGTTGGGTGAATGTGGATATAGCAATGTGTGGATAGAGGGCTTATAATCCACACTTACACATGTAAAAGGTACGGTAAGATACGGTTACCTTACCTTACGGTAAGGTTAAGGTTAGGCTAGGGTAACAAGTAGTATAACGTAAAATAACACTAATGTAGGGCAGGATAGATGGCTGTTGGAGCCAGCAGAAGTGGTAATAATGGAGGAGGAACTTGAACAGACAGAGAAGGCCAGTGAGGAGATACGTGAATGTTAATGATAGGTAGTAAGAAGTGTTAATCTCTAGTGAGAAAGAGATATTTTGATGAAAGTCCCCTAGACAGACTTGTAAAGGTTAGAAAACTTACTTTAGAGGGTGTACATAGATTACACTAAACACTAGACCCGCAAAGGATTTTGTCAGACCCGAGGATGTACTTGGCTCCGAGCTTTGCTCGTTGGGTGATTGACGCAGGAGTGTATGCCTCAATTAGGAGGTGAGCCTTATCCCAAGTTACGGAAGGGTATGGAGAAAATCCAGTCGTGATTTCTCCCTACGTGCCTATGCCTAGGTTTAGTGGGGTAAAGGAACAACCATTGCAGACTAGAGGGATGAGTCCAGTTGCGACTCTATATGGCTTCGGCCTAAGTAAGTAGGAGATGAAGTGAGAAGGTGGAGTAAAGTCATTACATTGATTATGTATCCCCAAACTGGCTAATCTGCTTTTGGTGAGGGAGGTGAAGAAATTAAGAATGCAATACCACTTGATTATTGTTTTTGTAAAGTTCATTTGAGAGTTGTAATGTTCAACTTATGTTTTTTTGTGTGGATAGAAAACCAATATGTGAATTTAAAAGGAGAGGAGTCATGATCTGTTACTATTTTCTTGTACTTAGCTAGGTATCTGGCAGGATGTGTGTTGAAGGACTGAGGAACAAGAATTTTTTTTTGTGGGGGGAAGGAAGCCATGTAACGCGGGAAAAAAGAGTCTAAAGGGGGACTCACGATTGACAAAAAATTTACACTGAGTGGTAAGTGTAAAGTAATATATAGCCATTTATTAAATAACTAGCCGCAAAGCCGCCCTCCGGGCGGACTTTTTGGCTAGCTCCTGCGGAGGGCTATTGGTGGGCCTTCGGCCCACCAAACACAGCTTTCTGGAGAATGTGTTTGGTGGGCCAAAGGCCCACCAAACACAGACTCTCCAGATAGCCCCTTCAAACTTTCCTGAAATCATGGATATAGAAATGTATGTATCAACGCCTTACCCATCACCCACCACCCATTCACTCACCCATTACCCATCACCACACACCCATTACCCATCACCTCTCACCTATTCCCTCACCCATCACCCCCACCCATTCACTCACCCATCACCCCACACCCATTACCCATCACCCCACCCATTCACTCACCCATTACCCATCACCCTACATCAAGGTTTCCTCAATTCTCGCAACCCACACTTTTTTTCTCACAATTCTCGCTAATAGGCTGCTAAAAAAGAAAAAGAAAAAAAGTGATCTTATCAGCTCATAAGTGGACTTAAAAGTTGCCCCTGGTCGAGCTGGTTCCAAAACGGTGCCATATGATGGGATTGGGGCACGGGGGGCGGCACCTATCGCGGACACACACACACACACACACTTTCGCTTATATTATTATAGATAATTCTTCTACACTCCTCAGTCCCAATTCATTTTGATATAGGTTTCCTGCCATATGTTTATGGTCCCGTAGTCACTGGTGACGTCACGGGAAGAAGGTAAGAGCAAAGGCAGATAGTCGCTCTCTCAAGTCGACATCCGAGTGGAATGGTCGTGTTGAGGGAGCTGTTCCTGATAACCATTTTAAAAGGTAGGCGATTGGCGGTGTACTTATAAGGATATCTGGTGCATTGATTAGTTCATGACAGACTTGTAACTTGTGATATGTTATCAGGGTCTGGTTCCTGGGGCAGTGAGCTGAGCGGAGTGCTGGCTGATACCCTGACTTGACACACGTGTTTGATGGCGCCGATACCTGTGTATTGCTGAGTGGAGCGGAGGCGGTGACCAGCTTGGACACCAGTATATAGAGCTAAGGCCCTATTATAGCTCTGTTGTTTATTTATGTAGATAGGTAAAAATTAGGTATAGTACCTAATAACCAGGGCCTTGAAATGGTTTAAGGGAACAAAAACGAAAACCGAAACGAACTAAATTATGCTCGGAACAAAAACGGAAACGAGAACGTTATCATATTTAATGTTCCAGAGCAAAAACGCTATTCAAAAACCCTTGTAACCGGTTAATAACGATATTTTTTAGTTCCATGCCATATTTGGTCAATAATCCATTTTCACTTCCAGTAGCCAAATGATTTAAGTAAATACATCTGCATTACAAACATACATCAATTAAGTCTACTGTATTTGTTCACTTAGCAATTGACGATGTGGCTTTGTTTCAAATAGTATCATATGCACCACTTTTCATAAAATTTGTGAAGAGTAACTATTTTTCACTTTTTATAATTCTAAGCTTTTGTTTTTGTGATATGCATCACGTTCCCTTATTTTATTACACTTTTCATTCTTGCAATCATTGAACAATGATACTGCCTGCAGTTGAGATTAAGAACATGCTTAGATTAATATCCAATATTGAAAAATAGATAATATATCATGAGTATGTGCTTAAACTTTTTAACTGTGTTCATAGCCTAATGCTTGGTGCGCCGAATTTTGGTGTGTGTCCTAGGTTCGAGTCCTTGGAGTACCACATGTAGTCATTAAATTTTATTGATTAGGTTTATTTAATTAGTGGGTTGGTGAAATTACGAATTAATTCAAGTTCAGGAGTAATTCTTAGCGAGATCGTCCCTTGTGGTTAAGGTCCCATCAATTACACCTTCCATTCGTTCAATCATTGAGTTATGATTCTGCAGCTGGGTTCAAGAACATGCTTAGATTAATATCCAGTATTCGAAGATGGATAATATATCGTGAGTATGTGCTTAAACTTTTAACTGTGTTCATAGGCTAATGCTTTGTGCGCCATATTTCGGTGTGAGTGTCCTAAGTTCGAGTCCTTGGAGTACCACATGTAGTCATTGATTAGGTTTATTTAATTGGTGGGTTGGTGATATTACGAATTAATATATTTTGTGCCATATATAATATTTTTAAATAATTAGTGATTCATATCTTTACGGCAACTGAGATTACATACTCCTACACTACGCTTCCTGTATTCTATATGTAAATGTGTTGGCTTATTTAAGTCGTATAATAATATAGTTCTTACGATATCTAAGGGTTTGATTTTGTTGGATACTGTGGGCCATGAAAATTTGTATGGCTTTATTACCATTTATAAGAATGTAGTCGTCATGTATAGGCATTATTATTTGTTAGGGCTAATAGCATATTTAATACATGGTTTGAAAATAACGTTTTAACCGGTTTTCATTTCTTTCTAACCGGTTCAGGAACATTATGTTTGGAGGAGGAACGAAAAACGAAACTTTAATAATAGTTTCTGATCGGAACGAACCGTTTGAAAAATAATTTAGTTTTCAAGCCCTGCTAATAACTGAGTATGGGAACTTTTGTAACTGTGTTAAGCCCAGATGAGAAGTTAGTCTTTTCTGGTATTATTATTATTATTATTATTTTGAGTTTTTGGTGAAACCATAGGAGCTGTGATGTGATTACTGATCGTGATGATTATAAAGAAACTCTGTTAACGTTAACTGAGTCGTTCATTAAGTCCCATATATTCTCTAAATCTTTATTCTTTTTTTTCCCCACTTATTGTGGGTGGTGGCAGCGTAATTGCCAGGTTTGTGGAGCCCTTCACATTAACATGTAGCCAAAAGGGGGGCACTACACCATCACGTAAATAAATACCAATTTCCACTTTTTATTCCTGCATGAAATTTGTATTCTATTACCTTTTTGAAAACCTCAGATTTTTTAGGACTTTGTTATCTTTCCGTAATCTTTAAGGCCTTCGTTAAAAATTTCGAATTGTGGTAAAAAAAATGACTTTTTTGCACCTCACAGTTCATATCTATATTTCAATACTTCCAATTAAAATCTCGGGTTTTATGACTTTTTGTAATATTTTCAGTTATTTCTGATTTTTCTGCATCATTTCCTTACATTATTATGCATTATTTCTATGTTATTTTGCCACTATGACTAAGTGAACCCTGTTCGCTGTAAAGTCAAGATCAAGGCCTTGATGAATTCATCAAGCGGCCATATTACCTGTTATTTCTCTTTATTTCTTCTATTTTTACTTTGATTTACGCCTTTCCTTGCAATAGTTAAGGCTTTGGAAGGGGTAAGTAAGGGTGTGAGGCTATATGCATGGTATTACTCATTAACAAAGGCAATATACAGTAAACCCTCTCTAATTCGAACCCGTATGATTCAAACTTCGGATAATTCGACCTGTTTCAGGCCAAGTTCAAATTTTTCAACAACTTTTCAACTTTCCATAATCAGAACTGAAGTCCGAATTTTCAGAGTTTTCTGCAGTTTCTTCCATCTCCTCTGTGCCATCCACTTCGCCAGCCAGCCTCCACATCGCCTCCAACACATTAAGAACACCGAAGACCTTACCTTACAAATCTCCAGAGTTACACATGGCAGGGCTGCGTTTAGTAGCAGTCACCCCCCCCCCCCCCGCACTCTTCCTACTGAACGATACTGAACGCTTCACATTTGACATTGCTACCTAGCCCCCCCCCCCCCAGCTACACCATAATACAAACCCTTCCCCCATATGTGATATTGATTCGAAGATAATTAATAATTGATTAGATAAGTAAGCACCACCACCACCTCACTTCAGCTAACTCATAGAAGAGGATACGGCTAATATCTAGAACATGGAATTCAAATATTTTTTACCTTTCTACAGTTTCTATAGGTCAGAACGAGTGTGAAAAACAATGAAATGTTGTGCAAAAAAAAAAAAATCATAGGCTAGGTTAGGTTACGTTAGTTTGAGGGTTAGGTTAGCTTAGGTTAGTTTAAGGGTTAGGTTAGATTAGGTTAGCCTAATGGTTTGATTAGGTTATTATTTGATGCTTTTACAAATAAAGTGTTTTTGCCCGTCAAAACGTCTAAAAAGTTTATTATTAGAGATTTGTCATAACTTTTTCGAATTGCAAAACACACACGTTTTTGAGGTTTGCACTGGAAAAAACTCTGTAATAATGGAGGAGTTTCACGTTCGTTTTCAGAGACACCAACTATTTTTTCTTGGCCTACAATAGGTGCTTGTTCTAATGGTGCTAGTTTTATTTTGCGCAAACCAAAAAAAAAAAAAAAAAAAAAAAAAAAAAAAAAAAAAAAAAAAAAAAAAAAAAAAATTAAACCTAACCTAACCTATGTTTTAATGAAACCTAACCTAACCTTACAGGTTTTAAAGAAACCTAACCTAACCTTAACCGCAAAATATACCTTTTTTTTTTTTTTTTGTGCAAAATAAAACTAGCACCATTAGAACAAGCACCTATTGTAGGCCAAGAAAAAATAGTTGGTGTCTCTGAAAACGAACGTGAAACTCTCCTCCATTATAACCAAAAACTCTATTTGGGAAAGCATCACATATTAAGCGAAAAAAATCAAACTTGTCTGAAAATCTTACAATAGTCATAACTAAATTTTTACCATAAATTTAAAGAGATTAACTTCAAAATTAGGCTTATAACGCACCGCCATGCTGGGGTTGGACTTGGTGATGTACACGACGGAGGGATAGAACTGCCTCTTCTGGTAGTAGGCATTGCCGATGACAGCCGCGGTGAGGGCGAAGGATGCCATGGTGAGGCCGCCCACTGGCATAGGAGCTGGCATGGTGGCGGTGTTGGTGTAGGATGGGGAGACGCTATAGGAGTTATAGGAATGGGGGAATGGGTAGGATACGGGTCCCTGGGGTGAAAAATCGAGGGTATAGGAGTTATAGGAATGTGTAGGATGCGGGTCCCTAGGGTGAATAATCGAGGGTGTAGGATGGGGAGACGCTATAAGAGGGTACTAGGAATGGGGGAATGGGTAGGATAAGAGTCCCTAGGGTGAAAAATTGAGGGTATAGGATAGGGAGACGTTATAGGAGGGTGATAGGAATGGGTAGGATGCGGGTCCCTGGGGTGAAGAATTGAGGGTGTAGGATGGGGAGACGGTATAAGAGGGTAATAGGAATGTGTAGGATACGGGTTCCTAGGGTGAAAAATCAGATAAGGTTGTTGGGGGCAGTTAGGGTGGTGAGGGTTGCGGGGTTTATAAGGCGAGGTGTTAGGGTGGAGGTCGAGGTGTTAGGAAGGTAAGGTTGAGGGTGTTAGGGCAAGGTAAGGTTGAGGGTGTTAGGGCACTGAGGTTGAGGGGTTAAGGGGGTAAGGTATGGGGAGTTAGGGCCGTGAGGTTAAGGGTGGGGGATAGGTAGGTAAAGTCGAGAGGTTGTGATGGTTTGGGGTTCAGCTGGAGCACACGAAGTCCTAGGCAAGAACCCCCAAGCCTAATGTTGGGGGGGTTTAGCCTCAGGGTGGGGGCGGAGAGCCTTGCACCACCTCGGCCCTGGTCAAAGACATCCCCAAGAGTGCCAGGTGGTGCTTCGGGACTGCCTTATGAGTGCCACACAGCCTCAGGAACCTCGGCAAAAGTCACACGCAACCTCCACTCTCACACTCTCTCTCTCTCACTCACACGTCATTCCTCTCCGAACCTTTTTATCTGCCAAAATTTTATACAAGTCATGGAATTTATGCTTTAGGATATAGGTTAAAACGACGATTTTTTGGTTTATTTTTAGGGGTTAGTGAGTTGTTGATATTAATGTAAAGATGCAAAGATGTGTACAGTCGGCTGTCTCTGTGCCATTGGCTGAGAGAATGACCCGGGAAGTTCAAATTGACTGTCTTCGTCTGCTGATTTCCTCATCCCTGTTTCACCCTTATATAATTTCCCTCCCCTATCAGATACATGTCCTTCATTTAATTGTATCATTCTTCTATCTCTTCCTTTCCCCATCTTCTACTGTGTCTCCCTTTCTCCTCTTCCTCCTTTCTTCCCTTTCCCTTTCTCCGCCCGTCAGGGTGGCAAGGTTGGTAGAGACGTGAGTTCGCAATGTGCAGCGTCCCTGTGCATTCGGTCAGCGGTTCGAGTCCGCCTAGTTCGTGCTGACGTGGCGGCGCTTTGTATAGTCAATAACCTTGTAGTTGGTATTTGCAAAGTGTCTAGATAGGATGAAAATCTCTTATCTTTCCCTTTCTCCCCTTCCCCTTCCTTCGCTTCTAATTACCTCTTCCCATAGTACATAAGAACATACGAAAATAAGAAAGCTACAAGAGGCCGCGATACCTACACGAGGTAGTTTCTGTAGTAATGATATCTTTGCTGTCTGGCACATCCCAATATTATTTTTATTTGTCATTTCACTCCCTCGCTCCTATCCTCATAAGGAGTCACTGTTTCTCGTGAGCCGTTTCCACTCCTTCCTAATCAAACACGTATATGCAGCCTCTTAATTCCGGCCATCACAGATATCTTTCACACATCTTTTGTCATACTATATCTTTGCACTTTAATCTTGCACTTTTAGTCTTCCTATCCTTCTATGTGCCTCTATCTTACTCTTGACCTCCTCACCCTCCCTCCTCCTTATCCTTTACCTACTCGAGATCATATTCATACCTCCATCTCCATCATTTTTCTGCCAACTCGCACCCCTTCTCTTCACATACACTTCAGAGCATTTTTTAACATGATAACTGGGCGACCAAAATGTCTCCCAGTGATGAAAAACTGTCACCCAGTAAGGACATTTTTAAGCTACTGGGCGACAAGATATTTATTCATAAAATCCTTCTGGGATGTAATGGCTCATGTATGTGTGTGTGCAAGATCCGGAAGTACATTCTTATTACTGCATAAAAAATAATGATTTGTATTTACATCTATTTCTTCTATTATTGCCTATATCATCTTGTGGAGCCATCTATAACCCGTTGATTGTTAGGTAGCGCAGTGAAATTTTGTTGGTGCCACTGGAAGATTCATAAACACAGCATGGATGTCGCCCAGTAAGATTTGCTTAAAAAATGCTCTGGTCCATATCAGTAGCTACGTGCAATATCTTTTTCCGTATTACCTTGGTACACTGCAGGCCCATAGCTATATGAATAAACAAGCTCAATTGATAAAATTACACCTTTCTTAAGTGAACTGCAGCTGTTCTATTATATTCATGCCTAAACATATATGCTTCGTTTCTTTCCTCTTCACTCAAATCTTTACTAATCCAAATATTCCTAAAAGTTAAAACCCTCTTAGGCTCTTCCTTTGTGTTCCATGACTTTGTAGGTATGGATATTTTCTGCTGCTTCTTGTGGCTGGAATTTAATCTTAATAGGTCTTCTTTACTTCTTCTCTTTTGAATATACTCAATCAAGCTTTCACACTGCTTCAATTTCCTGATTTATTCCTGCATCATTATCTTGGACTAACGTAAGAGAAAAAAAACCATGAAATTGAGTTCAATTTCATGTTTTTTTTTCTCTCCTCTTTTATTCCTGTGACAGATGGGCATCACTTCTTCTTTCGCCGCATAAAGCATAGTACTACATACTTTTCTTTTTGTCAACTGCAGCTCTAACCAAATTTCCTTTACTTTGATAATTTTTATTACTACTGCGATCTTTCCTTCACCTGATTGTCCAAAATGTCCCTAAAATTTACCGGCTCTTCCTTTTCCTTCTTCCACTCTCATGCGCCTCGCCGTGGTGTGGCTACCGTAGATAACACTATAGTCGCCAGTCACCAATTGCCACTGCACTAATGTCGACAGGCACAATATTACGAATTTTAGCATCACTATGTAACGCGAGAAATTACATTAATAGGGGAAGAGATGAAATAACACATAAGTATCAATAAGCTAACGAGGAATTTTCCTCCACGCCTCATTCCTGAATCACTGGTTAGGTTTATATTTTAAGCCAGTGGTAGTTGACCACGTATCGAAACGAAGTGAGAAAGGGAGCTGAACGTCAGGTTAGCATTTAGTAGCAGACGGACTCCCAGTGGGTAAGCCCACTGGGAGGTGACCTTATCCTCCCTTGTAAAGGTATTTTATAAAATATTTGTTAGCTAGAGATGTAGGTGTGATTTATTGGTGGTTTATGTCTACATAAGGACTAATGGAATTTGTTATCCAGGGTCCCAAGGCAGGAGTGGATATGGAGGTGATGGCGGCGCCAGCCCTGTTAGCTGGTCACAGAGTAGCAGGAATAGAGTGGGAAGTGAGGGCGGCAGCAGCCCTGTTGCGGCTGTCATAGTGGCGGTGTCCTACCCGTGGCGCGGTGTGAGACAGCCACACACTCACGGCTCCCCCAACATGCCTCGTGCTCTTATCGCCCAGAGATAAGTGAGGCGGATAAAGGAGAGATAGTGTGGCGGAGAGTGTAGGATTAAGTCTGTTTCCCATTAGAATAGGATTACGTATGTTTATTAAGTAGTTTGTTTCACATTCGAATAGAACGAAATATGTTTATTACGTAAGATGTTAGGTTAAGAAGTGTGGCGGAGAGTGTAGAATTAAGTATAGTATGTTTCTCTGGTCGAATAGGATGCAATATGTTTATTAAGTAAGATGTTAGGTTAAGAAGTGTGGCGGAGAGTGTAGAATTAAGTAGTCTGTTTCACATTCGAATAGGATGAAATATGTTTATTAAGTAAGATGTTAGGTTAAGAAGTGTGCGTATCGTTAGGGGATATGATTTATTAGAATTAAGGAAACTTGTGAATGTACACCAGTTGGGAAGTGAGACAGTAAAGAGTTTAATATATTATAATTAGAAATATATTAACGAGTTGTCATTCAGTTTCCAACTTGCATATTTTCTTAAATCTTTTGTTTTTGTTCATTCATATATTTTTCCCACTTAATGTGGGTGGTGGCAGCGGAGTAACCAGGACTGTAGAGTACACTCTCAAGGTGGGCACTACATAATGGTAACAAAGGTGTAGATGGTCATTTTGAACACTACAACTATACAGACTTTTATGTGTCACTAAAGAGGCATGGACAATAGTTTATATTATGTACATCACACTACATGTCTTCAGTGGCACATAAAAGTCTGTAGAGATGCTGATTTTGTAATATATTGTCCCTGGCGACATTAGTGCAGTGGCAAGTGAATGGCGACTAAAGTGTTATCTACGGTAGCGCGCGCCTATACGTATAGCTATACTAGGGTATCTCTATAAAGAGGGTAACGCCATTCATTGGCCCTATGTTAAACGCTACTGGGCGCCATCTTGGCGCCAAGGCCTCTTCGTTCACCCAAGACCCGGGGAAGTTCTCAAGGTATTACCCCGCAGTATATCATGTTATACATGTACAAAGGATAGACTGTTATCTTCGGAAATGTTTCAAACATTTCCGAAGATAACTGTCTATCCTTTATACATGTATAACATGATATGCTGCGGGGTAATGCCTTGAGAACTTCCCCGGGTCTTGGGTGAACGAGGAGGCCTTGGCACGAATCCGCGGGCCCGGGTTCGAAACTTTGAATCCCGGCCAGGGCAGTCGGCGTGCAGCCCTACAAGCTGTTAATTCATCCTTTCTTTCGGGGATGGTCGATAAATTGCCATGGGTAGACCTGGGGAAACCTGGGGAAGGTAACTGTGGTAACCCTTATGTCACACTAGCGCTGTATCCTGGGGTAGCGGGTTGTCATCCACTACAGGTTCAAAGGCTAATTAATGCGATGGAGATGAGCACCGAGGCCACGCGCAGCTTTAGCGTATGGGCCCTTCAGTCCCCCATCTTTACCTTTACTTATTCTACCGTAGATAACACTAAAGTCGCCAGGACAACGTTTTTTTTTTTTGTTTTTGTTTTACAGATGTGTGGTGGCGTTAATTAACACTTGGCTACATTTCTAAATCCATGATTTCAGGAAAGTTAGAAGCTATAGGGCTATCTGGAGAGTCTGTCATTTTGTGTCTTCATCTGTGTCATAGTATGGCTATAAATAAACAAATTACAAAAATAAAACCGAGATGGCGACGTTGTTAACGGGACTACACTAAGGTCGCCATCTAGTGTTTATGTTTAGTGTCCCGGCCCCCGCTCTCGGCGTCGCCCGAAAAAAAACGCGTCGGGAAATTTGAAACCGTATATTACTTGCAGATACAAAGCATAAAACAACACTGAAACAGGGTACTAGATTACACAGTCATGATATAAACTACCGCGTATCATCTTCAGTGGCACGACACGTCAGTATAGTACGTGATGCTATAATTCGTAATATTTGGCGGCTGGCGACTATACTGTTATCTACGGTACGTAGGTGCAGGCCCTAATTTTTTCATGTCTCAAATCCTCCGCGCTTCCCTTCACTATCTTCATTCCCCTGTATTTCTGTTATTGAGGCGTATGTATGTGTGTGTGATTTCATTACTAATCACATGATATTACTGTAAGAAAAATCTGTGGAATTTACAAAAAAAATTGTGGATATTTTGTGGAAAGTCTCGCCTACAGAAGTGGTGAGAGAGACGGTGAATGGGATAGAATCATAGAAGGATATACGAGGTGGATGGGGGAATCCTTACTGTGCTAGGCCTGTATGGGAGTAATGAAGAGAGAAGGAGAATAGTAAAAATAACTAAGGTGTTTTTAACGCCATGTTCACACTAGCGGTTTGAACCGCGCGTTTCAATCCGCGGCAGTTCAATTACAATGTAAGTCAATGTCAGTCACACACAACCGCGCAATTTTTCCTCCCGGTCGAGGTCTACATTCCACCCACAGCTATAACGGTCTTCCGAACGGCTGGACGAGTTTTGGCTCACGCGGCACACCTAAGTCACGCGATATCCAGGGGCCACATTCAGGGCAGACATTCAGAGAGTTAAAGGCCACGGTTGTTCGCTCAACAACATCCCTCTATTTCTACACCCCGGAGCTCGTGGGTATTCCAGTAGGAGACATGGCAGTGGCGGTACATATGGCTGCTATGGGCATCGATAGCTGATTGGCTGAGCGACTACAACGACGTCACAGCCTCGCCAGCGAATCACAATTGTGTAAAAACAAACGTGCCAGCCAATCAGATTGTGTCTCAAACGTGTTAGCCAATCACAAGGCAGCAGCCGCTGCCTGCATTTCAAGGTCGTTGCATTTATTTATATTTTCTAGCTTATTCCATCATTCTTTCATCCCATGTGTCACCTCCATCGCTTCAAGACTTGTTTCTACCTCCACATACACGCGGGTAACACGCCGGTGGTTGTACTTCCTTGTATTCTAGCTATTAATTATTCCTTCAGAGTAATAGGGTGCTCTTCTTCTTCTTGTGATCTTTTTCGCTTGCTATTATTTATTCGTAGCTCGCCGTCCTTTAGTGTTGGGGGAGACCACCAACCCGGGAGGCGGGTCACAAACCGCCGGCTACACCCGGTACCCATTCACTGCTGGATGGACAAGAGCTTGGGTTTTAATTAAAGTAATCGTCCAGACCCAAATTTTTTTTGCCTAATTATGTTGAATGTACATTCAAAACACCTAATCCATCAAAAATAATTGATTTCCAGGCCTTATTTCCGTAAAAACACGACTTTTGTAAAAAGCGCGCGAATTTTTTTTTCTTCCCTCCAACAGGGCTACGCATGTTATTGATGACGTCAGAAAAGGAACGCTCCAATGTAAACAACACTCGTCTGCCTCTGTGAGACCTGTCGGCAAATGTTATGATGAGTGATATTGTACTTCGGTGTCTGACAGTGAATCTGTCGCTGTGATAGATCTAGAGTACGATGCTTAATCTGAGACCGAACTAAATGACGCTGCTCGCGTATATGAGGAAAACGAACCAGATTGTGATGGGAGCCCAACCCTATATGTTTGAGCCAGAGTACGAGGTGGATGAACAGGTGTTAGCGAAGCCTGCTGAGGTTCAACACTACACACAAACACTTCTACACACACACACACACACAAACACTACTACACACACACACACACACAAACACTACTACACACACACACACAAACAGTGGCGTACCGGGGGGGGAGGGGGAGGGGGGGGGG